>JAOEHQ010022711.1:0-14292 GCA_025447715.1 Asclepias incarnata
AAACAATTAAGTTTGAAATTTGAAGTATTATGTTTATGTTTAATTATGCTTAAGTTTAAAGTTTCTAGTCTATTTGATGTATACATGACAACCACACTTTCACTTTTCCCTTTTATATTACGTATAATTTCAAAAATATTATTTTTATATATAAAAATCCCAATCCGATTACTTCCCGATTACTCCCCGAGTTATCAAAAACTCCCTACTCCCCACCATGCCGAGCCGATTCCGAGTCGCGAGTTCCCCAACATTGGCTGGTGACAATATGGGTAAATAAATTAACAAAGAGGTGTGGGAGAAAATCAAAGATATACAGTGCCTAAAACATATTACTACAGTAACATATAAGCACCATCAAGAAGCAAACCAAACGTTTCACTAGTTTTTTTTTTTAAGGCAAGAAAATAAAATATATGAAAGGCATCTAGCAATTAGCTAAATCGCCACAAGTGTACAAAGATACAATTACAATACGAAATTTAGATCGAACATAACTCAATCTAAATACATCTCGAGACTTGAACTGCGAGGAATGTAAAAAAAGTCTTAAAAAAACTCGCGCCAATTACGATAATACCAAGACACGAGAAAAAAATGAAACAATTAAACACAATTTATTGAGACTCCACTATATAAAATTTGTTAAAAATACTTTAGGTTATTACTTGTAACTAATAGCTCTCAATCCAAGTGGTTGATGTGAGTTACCCAGTGACTTCAATAATAGGAAAGTTATGGATTCAAGTCCCACATGTGCCAAAAAATTGGGATTCCATGTTTGGTCAGACGATTTTCTCTCACCTATATATGGTGAGTTTCCTCCTCTGGGTGGCATTCCCTTACACTCGAGGAATAGAAATGATCGGATAGGCCAGTGGCATATCAGTGATCCAATTTGCAATTAAAAAAAGAAGTTATTACTCGTATTTTATTTTGAATTTACATTTTTTTTTAAACGACAATATAAAATTTATTAAAAATACTAATAAGAAGCTAGCAATAACAATACACGAAACAACGAACATATGAATTTACTACATTAATGCACGAATGCATCATGAAATTTAACATCTCCATGTGTAGAATCTGAAATTGATAAAATTGAGGGTGAGTTAAACCTCGAAAAGTGCTTTACATCGTGCATTTCCACTTCTATTTTGATATGTGTGATCACATTTACTGTCATAGACATACATTTTAATTTACTGTTTGCTCTGGTGGTTGAGCACCTACTTTATAAGTGGGAGGTCTTAGGTTCAAGACATGGTAAGTACATCCTTGTCCTTTAATTAGGAATTAAAGTCCCTTCATGATGCTTTGGCCTGAGAGGGCAATGGTTTTACCCAAGTCATGAGTTCGATCCTCTGGGATGACATGGCTTGGGGTTTCTCCTTCCGAATACCTGTAACGGCTCATAGTCAACCACCTCGTTGACTAGAGTACGTGCAGGGCCTCACCATTAATCGGTAAAGTTTCCGTGAATGTTGTGTACCAACTGAATGTTCGGAAAAAAAAAATTGCACATCATTTTAAAAAAAATTTAAACTTTATTAAACACAAATTAAGTGTATTATTGAAATCTTATATTTAAAAGGAAAGTATAAATGCATACGATTTTACTTAAAAACAGCCTATGCGTATGAAATCTTATATTTAAGTTTTTAATGGGTTTTGCTAATGACAGTCCTTAGGGCTGTCATTAACGTGCATAAAATATTTGTACTTTTACCATAAAATTCAGAGGGCGGACTTTTGATATGGAAGGTACAAGTTTTTTATGCAGGTTATTGACAACCCTAAGCTGTCATTAAAAAAATCCATATTTTAATTATCCCTTAAATAAATTGCACTGTATTATTATTTATTAGTGGTAGGTTTAAAAATTGGGTTTATGCTAACTAGTGTCACTAGGGTACTAGTTATGATGCATTTAATGAAGTTAAATTTACTTAAATTATAAAAATATACATTTATGATTCATATAAAAATGGTAATTATTATATTGTATTAATAAACATTATATATATTTTTGATAAGTTAAAAAAATTTAATTTCATTAGTTAGCAAAACTCTTAAAAGTTATGACTATAATCAATTTGTTAAAAATTTACGGCGATGAATATATAAAAAAAACTAGAAGGATATCATCATGATGTAGCGGGATAAATACATCAATTCTTGATTTTCAATGGTATTTGATTTATTTAATAGTATCTCGTATTTTTTATAGAATCATTATCGAGGATGATAGAATAGAGTGAGAGTAAATATGATGTATAAAAACTCAATCGAAAACCTCATGTTTTGTTATATAATAGTTATAAATAAATTAATATACATAAGAAAATTCAAGTTATGAATAACTAATTTAAAATGTTTTATGTATTTTAAATTAGTAATACTTTAAGTTATGTTCTATACCATTTATATATATTAATTTAGACTTTTCAAGTTTTGTTATATAATAGTTATAAATAAATTAATATATTTATAATGTATTATAAATATGAAGAATGTATTACTTAAGAAGAATTTAGATATTTTTTGATATTTAATTCAAGGATTTTTCTAATGACAGCCTTAAAAACTGTCAATAACATGCATAAAAGGTTGTACCTTCTATATAAAAAGCCTACCCTTGAAATTTTATGATAAAAATACAACAATTTTATGCATGCTAATGACAACCCATATGGCTGAACTATTCATTCAATGGATGAAAATACTGTTATAAAAATAATAGATCTATGCTTAAATATTAAAAGCTTAAAGTATTGATATTACTCCATCCATTTCATTTTATTGTTATCCTTTCTATTTTGTTTGTCCAAAAATAATTATCTAGTTTTTTAAAAATAAATTAATTGCTCACGATTTTGCTTATAATATCCTTAGTTAATTAATACATCTATATATAATCTAAAATTGAGTTGAACTTAGACATAAATTTTGTAATAAATTCATTAGTTATTTTAAACTAACAATTAATATTTACTTTTATAAAAAAATTTAATTTATAATAATAATATAGTATTCAATCATTCATTGACATTTATGGGTGTAATTAATTTTTCTATATTCCATTAAATGTTTGAAATCAATCAATTTATAGGGTAAATTGTTTAAAAGAAAATAAGTGGGTATTTATTTTTATTTTTTTATTTAATTATATCTTTTTATTGTGCAATAAACAAATATATACTAAGTTTATATTATTATATATTGAATGATGAAAATAGGAAAAGAGAAATAAAAGTAAGAGGACCCGAAAATAATTATATTATTTTGTTACTTGATTGATAGGAAAAGAGAAAAAGCTCTTATTAGTCTTGATGAGAGACTCTTAAGATGCTACTATTTAATGTCCACTTGTTGATCCCTATCTTGACTCTCCTATAAATAGGTGTTTATGTTTCACCCCATAATCACCACTACAACACACTTGGAATATATTGTTATCGTATTCATTCCATTATATTAAGGAGAGACTCAAATAGGAGATAAGCATGGTGCATGGAAGAAAAGTCTTATGTGTTTCTCTTCCTACAAACCATACACACGGTTGTGCGTATGGAATTTGATTTCATTTCATTTTGTATGTAGATTATATCATATGTGTATGTATTGCAAGAAGGTCATTCCTATTGCAATAAAAACTTTTAAAGTTGTTTATAAAACACTTATATTTATACTTATCAAAATTTACATTTTTCGAGACTAATTATATATGTCCAAAATTTTGATATGCAAACAAGCCTATTATTAGGCCCATTAAATAAGACTTACAACCTAATAATATATTAATTATCACCCAATACATTCAACTACAAACTAATTGTTTTCCTCTTCCGCTTTCCATGTTTGTTTACCTGATACAAATACACGTTCATCTACATGAAACGCGCATTAGTGGCTCGCTTTGAAAATGCTAGATTGTTGCTCTATTAAGATCTAAGATATTTTGCAATTCAACAGATGATTTGTATTTTTTTATGAGATGCGGGATTTCTATAGAATTGCAAATAAACTCTATTCATTCCTATTCTTAATAAGTAGAGCCAGAACCAAAATTTGATATTAATGGGATTAACTTGCTTAATTATGAGAGACCGATTAAAAAAAGTTAGTTGATTTAATGTACGGGATGAAAACTTACTTAAGAAATTGTGTTGGTTAGAGAGAAGCGAACACCTCTAGCCTTTCTACTAGCTCTGCCTCTATTAACAAGCTCATTCACAATGTCACTAACTTATAAACCTATTCATTTTCTAAATCTATATATGTTATTTATAAATCTTAGAAAGCTTTATAAATACAATGCACGTTAAATTATACAGATGTTCATAAACATGGACAAATCTCAAGCCATGTCATTATAAACCTTTTCACACTTTGAAAATTTAGTTATAAACCACTTCAATTATTTATAAACTTTTCCGTGAAAGCTACCATTGTAGAAGCCATAAGACCTAAGTAACATTATTTTTAGGGATTAGAGCATGAAAATGTAATAAACTTTGTTTATTTTGTTATTGTGTATATCTAACTCTAAAATCTCAATTGTGTGTATTAAACTATCTTTTTTCACGATATCCAATGTGGTAAAACTGGTAAACCTTTGATGTGAGACTAGTTAGGTTAACGTATTGTTGACTTGGCATGTACGGTATGTATCCAACTTTATCCGTTTTGCTATTGTATATCCAACTTTGATCATTTTGCTATTGTATGAGCCCACCTTTCCCATTTTACTATTGTGTGAACCCACATTTGCTCATTTTTGTTATTGTGTGTATCAACTTTGACACTTTGTCCATTTTTGCTATCATGTCTATCCATTATTAAAAAGTGATCACTTACTTATTATCTAGACGACCGGATACATCAATCGTGAAAAAAATAAGAATTTTGTCACTTTAAAAATAAGAGTTTTGTTACAATAGCAAAACGGGTAAAGTTTGTTATTTTCATTCACCAATCCCTTTATTTTATAAATAAACAAAACTTTTCCAAATAAAATAATATAGCATTTGATTAAGGTTAATTTAAAACCTTTCACGCCAATAGTTTTGTCTATTACATAAAGCTAACAAGTGAATTTTTTTCAGTTCAGATTACCTTATAGAGATGAATCTTTTGACTCGGATATACGCGATATAATAAGGGTAACCCTGAGACAGTTCCGAACCATTCTTTATGAATACCTTCAAGATGTTACCTGGTGAGTTTTGAACAAAACACCGTTTCCCTCGCCAATAGTTTTGTCTCATTATCCCATTCATAACACGACCTATTATGTCACCTTAAAACAACTAGAGATTCGGATAAAAGGTTGAGAATGACAAAAAGAATGAAATTAAAGCTGAGAAAACTTATCTTTCTTGTAATTCTCATTGGTTAAAAGATGAAATGCCTTTGAATCTTATGTTTTTTTCTTCTCTTTTTGTAAGGCAATATCGTATTGAATATAACTAAAAGATAATTACAAATAAAACTCTACTAATCAAAGAATTGCAAGATGAAATCTTTTGGCCTAAAGTAAGCGAAAACAAATAGGCTAACATCAAATTTAGGCGACCACAACTAAGTAGTTAATAAATAGAATAAATGCGTAAAATATAAACGAACTTTGGTCACATTACATTTAATAGAAACGATCTATAAAAATTACCATTATTGGTCAAGTCTCATTTACCTCTTAATAATAGAAATGAACTTTGTCACGTTACCATTATTAGAAATGAGATTTGATTTCTAATAATGTTAATTTTGGTAAATCGTTTTTATTTTAGGACAATAAATGAGTATTGATTTCTAATAAAGGTAATTTTGGTATATCGTTTTTATTAATGATAATGTGTCTAAAATTTGTTTTTTTTTTTTATGCATTTATCCCTAATAAATATTGCAAGTTCACGACATTTATAATCAATCTACTAAAAAGCTGTAACCGAAATGAGGAAAACCCCAAAAAATAGCGACACAAACTTGGGCTGGTCTTTCCTTGTCAATTGTCATTAAAAAAGCTATACAGTCCACCAAACTAAAGCCCAACAAGAAGTTAATGGCAGTTATTGAAACGGGATCAAAGTAATGAGCAGAAGCCGAAAACATTGTATCACAACAGGAGCCTCAACTAAGATCCACAAATGCATAATAATCTGAACTTCCTCACAAACTTTGTGAAAATTCTTATTACTATTTTCAAAAACTTTCTTATTGCGTGCATTGGCCACACTACCGTTTTCCAAACTATAATTTGGTTTTTGTCAAAATCACTTTTTTGGATAAAGGTTTTACCCTGGTTAAACTTTTTTTTTTCTTTTTAATAAACTCTCCTAATAATTCACCCTTACAAATATAGGAAGTGAGATTCAAACTCTGGTGGAATAGCCCAAGGTCAAAGACCTTCCCCATTGGTTTGTCAAAATCACTTGCATCATTATGGTTGAGTAGATCGTCAAATGAGAAATTATTAAAGGGTTATTTGTATAAAATAGTAACGAACTTTCCATAAATTTCTATATCTAGAAATCAAGTATAAGAATTATTCAAGATAGAAAGCAACTTTTGATTTTTATCAATCGTGGAAACCCTTCACACGCGTCAACATCTGAGTGGCTTTTTATTTTGGATAATTCTTATACTTGATTTCTAGATTTCGGAAAAATTGAAAGTTGATTATTGTAATTGATAGAAATCGAAAGATGCTTTCTATTTTGGATAATTTTTATACTTGATTTCTAGATTTCGAAATTTATGCAAAGTTCGTTGCTATTTTATGCAAATAACCCAATATTAAAATCCCCCAAACTTCACCACTTGAAAAACCACTTAGCACCATTATGGTTGAATCTTATGTTCTTTACCATTGCTTCTTTGCATCTTATGCTTTGTCTAAGTTGGATTTTACTTGTGGCCTAGGCTTCATCACTTTTTTAATGAACCAAACTTTTTCTTCCTACATGGTTCAATCTTATGTTCTTTACCTTTTCTTCCATCTCTTTTTTTATGAACCAAGCCTTTTTCTTCCGACATGGTTGAATCTTATATATGTTCTTTACCCTTTCTTCATCACTTTTTTCTGGAACATATATTCATGGTCCTTACTAAATCGCTTTTGCATCTAGCCAGGTACGTTTATATATAGATGAATCTGACAGATGCTTATCATATCCTATCTTAGCGTAGAGTTGCAAGTACTTGAAAATTGAGTCCATTAAATTGTATGTCATTTTTAACAAGTGAGTTTAGGCTTAACATCTTTCCGTTTTTAGGTGACTTAGACTTAGAGACTTAAAACATACTTATTTACCCCCCACTTGCATTCCTCTTATATGTCTCTCTATTTGTGTTGTTATGCACATATTTTGTATGTACTATCTTCTTATAGTTTAAATATCTTTTATATATGTCTATATACAGGTTTTTTTTCCTTGTAACATACACTATATATCCATACTTACACACACACTTTGCATGCCACATACTTTTATAACAATTACAGTTGTTGGAGGTCTTCCTAAAAGCGATATTTCTACCTTCGGGTAGAGGTATGATTATCTACATCTCACGTCTTTCATACCCCGCTTTTGACGGGATTGGATATTGTTTCTATTGTTGTAAATAGGTAACAAAGCACAAGTTAGTTAAAAACACAAATCGAACGGGTTTATTAGAGATTGTGTGCATTTGACATTAACTCCGTTAGCCCCTAGCTAGTGCTCCCATAATGACCATTTTGGTTGAATTATTGAATTATAATAATTTCATTTATAGATATTGTTGCTTGTTAAAACAAACTTTATGACATCATGAGAAAACAATATGCGACCATTGTGTATCAAATTCTAGACATATGTGCTTCATCTCATCTCATCCTTTCTTATTTATTTTAAATCAATTAAGGATTATTTCACTTAAATTATTTAGATGTGTATTATTACAAAAAGAAAAACAAACCGACACATATATTCATGTCTAAAGCTTAGTCACCAGATTCGCTAGGGATGCCACGATTTTCAAATTGGTACGGGCGAACCGAAAATGGGTGCGTTAGCGAATTGGTTCGCTGGTAGTTCGCGAATTGAAGTAGGGAAATGGCGTATTGGAAGGTGCGAATTGGCCGAACCAAAAGGGCATAGTGCAGCGAATTCAAGCAACTAAATTCACGTTTTGTTATGTGGTGGTTCGCCGTATGCTATCAGACAATTCAGAAATCAGATTGTATAGAATATAGATATATATTAAAAACGTGGATTGTATCAAAAATGTGGATATACATAAAAAAAAAAAAATAGTATTATAATTAGAATTTGGAAACAATCTTATCTTCCATGCAAATTATACAGTTTTCATAACATCCATAACTCCTTATATTTTTTTGATTCTTTGATATATATATAGTTATAGCATGTCAATCAGCCAATCATAAAACTCATGGGAATGGTGATATACACGGCTATTATAAAAACAATTTGAGATATACATTAATTTGTTTTGTTTTATGTAATCGGTTTTTAAAGACTAGTAATCTATTTTGTTTATTGAAGTATTGAATACAATTTGGCATTTGAAATATATAATATTCGAATCTATTATTGTATTATAACTTTGGGTACATCGTACCGGATCGTACCGAATCGAACTGAAATGAGCCTACCCCTCCGAACCGAATTCGCGGGACCTAGCGAATTACGAATTCGTACCACGAACCCGAACCGGATCGAACCGCGACTCAGGTAACTATGGTCTAAAGTACAAAGGAGAACGATTTATCTTCTGAGAGAATAAATTTGAAAATCATGTTATAAATGTTTAAAGAACAAGGTTCTCTTCAAAGTAGTTTTCATAAATCATAACTTCGTATTTAAATAAAAACTTATAAAACATAATTTTTAAAGATAATCACATTAGTGGCCCATGTTCGATATGAATTCATTGCAATTCACCGATGCCTGGATAAAATAAAAAGGCAATATTCCAACTTTACGTGTCTGAGTAGATTGGGATCAACAACTTAAAGGACAAAATAAGGGTAATGGAACCTACATCGGTTCCTAGTGACCGTTTATAATCAATATGAGAGAGGTAACTAATGTTATAAATTAGGGTTAGAATTTAGAAGGACATGGAAATTAGATTTGAACCCAAAACATTTACTTTTTACTTGTATGTCCCCCACCATCATGCTATATCATTACAAGAACATAACTAAAGTGACAAATGTAGCTTAATACATGGTTCAATCTACTATAACATTGTGGTGTGTAATTATCGTTCCTGAACTGAGACTCTAACAACGAATATGAGAGAATTTAGGATTTCTTGTTTGGGCGACAAGGAATAATGACTTTAAAAGGAAGTATGTTTCCCAAAAAAGTGTTAAGGAGGGAATCATGTCTCCGGTACCACATTGGATACCTATCATGACATTCCCGTAAGGTTTTTGATGCCGGTGAAATACCTCCATTTAATTCCCGCATGATGTGGGCACCCCAAAGGATCGAACCCGCATGATTTAAGTCTTCTAATGTGGGCCTTAAGTTTCATTGGTAACGGATAACACTCCATCTATGATGGGTTGGTAGTATGTTTCTCCTAAGAGGGGCTTCGGCGTGAAAGGCCGACGCGAAAGGCCAAGGTGAGTAGGTTCGCTTCGATGCGTCCAAGGTGAAAGGTTTTTTTGTTCTTTCTTGGTAAGGATTGTATGTAAAAAAAAATTACATTTTTTTAAAGAATCTAACCGTTTATTTACCTTACGATTGAAGACCTGGTAGTATTAGTAGTAATGGTGGTAGCGATGGTAGTCAGGCGGACGGAGCCGCATACAGCGGCAGTGGATCGGATTTGTTGAGAAAATCAGTGGTGGAAGTTAAAGATGAGAATAATGAAGATGATGATAAAGATGAGGATGTTGATGTATCTAAATATGAAAAGAAGAACATGAACAAAGAGGAGGGAATAATGAAGATAGATGGATTGATTGGGAAGATCAAATATTGGAAGATAGAGTTCCTTTAGTTGGTTTTGATAAAGATGAGGAAGATGATGTTAATTATTTATTTAATAAAATGTATTTTTTATTAATTATTAATGAAGACGTGGTAGTTTAAAACTATATTTTCAGTGTGAAGGGTTGGGGGTAAAATGTTCAGTGTACAAGGTAAATGTGAAAGTTGACATGACAACTTTAAAACCGAGTTTCAGTGTAAGGGTTGGAGATGGTCTTAGGCCGTTTCCAACCCCCACGTTAACACCGGTGTTAACACTGGTTTTCGGCGCCAACGCATTAGAGGCAGAGGCGGATCCAGGAAATCAACATATAGGGGGCAAAAATAGAACTACATCCAATGATATGAATGAGTTTGTTAATATGAAAAATAACTTCACGTTAAATAACTTCGTTATAAAACGAGTTGGATCAAAACAATAATTATTACACATTTTCTCAACTATTTCTTATTTTTTAACAATAGTTAGCGGGTTAAGATTGCAGCAATTAATTATAAACTCGTAAATGAACGTATTTAGATATTAGTTATAACTAAATTATTTGTTAATCGTCATTTGCTTTTTTACACATTTTTAGCTAAAAGTAAAACTTTTTTTATTATCTTAAATGTCTTTACATTTGTATAAATTTAATTTAAGCACAGATTACTTAAATTGGATTTTTCTATCCAAGAAATTTCTACAATTTATTAAATTTTAACTAAGCTCAATTACCAAATATTAGATTTTATATCCTAAAAATATCTACAACTTATTAGATTTAATATATATATATATATATATATATATTAAAATAAGATCAAATATTTTATTGATGCAAACATTTTTATTTAACTTTTAAGTATCATATCTAATTAGAAGTGTAATGTTTTAAGATTAAAGAATGTGGTGCATGTATAAAATATCACTACGCATAAAAAATGATTCTAGATATTTTTATGTCGTAATTTTAACTTAACCGTATATATGCACGAGATTAAAATCAAGTAAATGTTAAAACGGAAATAAAACTTTTTATGTAATCAGAATATTATTTGTTATGATTTTATTTTCAATTAAATTTGTGTTGTCATAGACTAATATATAATATTATTGTCATCATATAGTTTGTTTTTTTAGTTCATCTATATATAAAAAGAAAAACAAAGAAAATTTTTAAGAGACCCACATCAATGTGTGATTAAAAGGGTAGAGAGTATTATAAAATAGGACATAGGGATGTGCATGGTTTGGTCGAAACCAACTAAACCGTTTAAACCGAAGTAATTGGACGGATTGGTCGGGTTGAAATCAAAAAATTGGACCGTCGGTTTGCTTTTTTCAAAAACCATTCTTACGGTTTGGTTTACGGTTTTAGAAATTAAACAAACCGGTTAAACCAAACCGGACCGTTTAAATATAATAATTGTATGTTTATATTTATATTAATAGTTAATATTATAAATTATAAATATAATAATTATAGCTAGTAAAAAGTAGTAAACAGGTTTGAATGCTACGTATATTAGTTATTAGCTGGCAAGGAACTCAAACGCTAATGGTGAACTAGAAAATACCTCAAAGACTTCTAGCTAGTATATATAATTAAATTTTTAAATATTACGTATTACTATATGATTTTATATATTGAATTTCAAAAAATATGATAACCGTTTAACCAAACCAAACCAAACCGGATTAATTGGTTTTGGTTGGTTTGGTTTGACATAACAATTTGGACGAATTGGTTTGAAAAATCGTCAAACCGTTTATAATGGTTTGGTTGAAATTTTCAGCTAAAACCGGCCAAAACGGACCACGCACATCCCTACCTCTAACTAGTGTTTCACATACTATTCACATGGGTTGTATTTGTAACGCTCGTTTACTACTTAACTAGAATAAAATCCCACAAAAGACCATCTTTATATCAGTTGAGGGATCTATGTTATAAATTATTTCATTAAGGGTATTATATGTATTTTAAGTGGAGATGTTTAAATTAGTGAATAAAAGGAGAGAAGTATTTTGGGGTTGCGCTGGTGGCAACGGTGGTGTAGGGCATTTTGAGGGTTGATATAAAAGGGGATAGTATAGTTATTTTAGAAGTTGAGAGATCTATGTTGTAAATTATCTATACCCCTTATTAAAAATTCTAGCTTCATGTTGAATGTTACATATTTTAGGACATGCAAATTGTCCAAATTACCCTTAATGATTAAATTACATTATGAGTCTTTTATCTTCTAAAATATCTCCACTACCACCTTTTACATCAATTACAGTTTACATCAACCTACACCACTTGCTGCCGCCACCACCACCAATAGTCGCTGCCACCACCACCAGTCGCCGCCACCATCAGACCGCCGTTGCCACCACCGCCGTCGCATTGCGTGGGCACCATGCTAGTTTAAGTAGAATTTTTAATTAGTGAATAAGAGAAGATGTTTAAATTTAGTGAATAAAAGGAGAGAGACATTTTGGGATAGATCAATTGCTTTTTTTTTGGGAAAAAAGAGGGGGTGTGGTTTGGTAGAGATTTTAAATTAGTGAATAAGAGAAAGAAATTTAATTTGGGTAGATCAACTGTTTTTTTGAGAAGAGAGAATCGATATTTTATATTTATATGATACCCAATATAAATATGTAACATTACTGTCATTTTCAAAATGAAACATAAAAATGAAGGTAAACGGTTTAAATCACATTTTTATGTTCCTTTAACCGTAGTAATTTATATTTATTTTTCTGCAAGTGATTTCTATTTTCTAAAATACATATAGCAAGTTGGCAATACTTTAGGGGTTAAATGAGATTCCCTCACTATTTGGGTTTTAGGATGGGCTAATTGCTTGGAAAGTACCCAAACTTGAGCAAAAAAGCTTTATTAGGGTTCGAACAAAAAACGCGGCCTTTGTGGGACTGAACTTGGCAAAAATGTCTTTTGTGGGGCTAATTTACCTACAAACCGGATAAGGCTGATGTGGAGCCGGTTTTACTTCATTTTTTACACCTCATTTGACATTTGTCAACCATGTATACAACTATACACCTTTCTTTATAATTTATATAATTTATATGATGATTTATACATTCATCTTGATTCGTTTCTAGAGAGGAACAAAAGGAAAGAAACCCACCACCACTACATTCATCTTAAAAAAAAAACCCACCACCACCATGAAGTTCCGGCACCGGTGATCTAAAGACACCACCATTTCCACCACCACCTCCATCGTAAAACAACACATCCACTTTAAAAGATAAAACCACCACACCCACTCTGGCGATCTAAAGAAACCACCATGAATCCGATGTCTCCGCCGCCGCCTATGGCATCTACGAGAGAGAAATCCCGATCCAGCCCGACCCACTCTGGAAGTTTTTTGTTGTTGTAGATCCACATCATGGAATTGTTAGTCTAGAGATTTGTTAGTTTAGGGTTTCTATTATATATATATATATATATATATATTATAATAATATTAGCCATTAAATCAGATTTTGTTGAACTTCTCTTGTATATATGCTTACTTTGTAGATAATTTGTTTGATTTTGTGTGATTTGAGGGAGTAGGTTTTACTTATTTGTGGATTTGTTGAAATGAAATATAGAACTTGAAATAAAGATAATGATTAGTAAAAGATTGAAAATGGATGTCTTGAATTTGGATGAAATTATATTCATTTCGTTGTCGGAAAAATAAGTTTGTTGTCGAAAATAGTGGTGATGTTGGTGGCTGATGGATTTCTATAGAAATGGTGATTATGTGTGTATAATATAAATACAGATACATATTGATTTTTGTATGTATAGTTTGGAGATGATAATGACATGTCATCATCCTAGTTGGAAATTTAGTGGCATTACACATCAGATATTCTATCAATTAAATAATTAAAAAACTAAATAAAAAAGATAGGTTAATTGGTAACTGGTTAAAGAGGTAACCTAGACCCCCGAATAGATGTTTTTGCCAAGTTTAGTCCCACAAAGGACGCGTTTTTTATTCGGATCCTAATAAAGCTATTTTGCTCAAGTTTGGGTACTTTCTAAGCAATTAGCCCTATATATATATATCAGGTGTGGTTATTGTAAAATAACTATTAAAATAAAACAAATAGGATAAAATCTTGACTATTAGATCATGATAAAATTGAGGTACAAAGATTCATAGAGTATAAGTATATACAATGATGCACGAATATTTTCATGATACACAACGGTTTTCAATTAAAAGAAAAATGTTGTTTTACTTTAATACTTGTTTTATTTGAACCATAACCTTATTT
>JAOEHQ010022722.1:0-14290 GCA_025447715.1 Asclepias incarnata
TAAGTATAAGATACAAAGGTTTATGATGTCAATGTTGAATGTACCGATTTGAAAGCAGGATTTGTAATGACTAACTCACACAGAAAGGAGATACGTTTTTAAATAAGCAGTTTTAAGATCGAATACATACAATATGCATTCTGTAAGAAAACGAAAGTTGTACACCCGGTACACATGTATACTTTTATGTACATCCAGTACATAAAATATGATTACGGTTTACTGCCGTCCTAACCGTTTCCACATGTTCAAATGTTCTACGAAAGCACTCTGGTGACTTAATCTTTCTCACAAAACTTTATAAAAGGCTACGGTCGTTGTTTGAGTATATCAATGTTAACGGAAATCCTAGTTGACAATTCATCGCTTATCCAATCGTTTCAATGCACGCATACACGCATACATCTATATTTTATAATTTATAACTTTAATAATGACACATGTAAAAATAATTTTAGGTGTCAATTAAACTTTTTAATTGGTTAATAAGTGGTTAGATCAGTTGTCTTTTAGTATATATAAAGAAAGATAAGAAGATAACGACTAATAAATATCAGGCTTCAATATCATTATAAATGAGCATACTAAGCATTGTAATTAGATAGAAAGAAAGAATTAGTTAGAACACACACCCAAACACATACAAAAAAAATTGCATCAATGGTTGTTGACAAAAGCGAGTCTTATATTATATTTAAAAAAACATGAATAGTGTCATTATATTCAATCTGATAAATTTTTTAACACAATCAACATGAGAATATAACAAACAAAACAAAAGGAGTAGAAAAACAACAAAGTTTTAGCTTTTATATGAGATATTCAAAATGCAAATGCAATGTACTTAACTTATTTTGTGATTTTTTTATAAAAAAAAACATACTAATAAATGTCATATATTAAGGGAAGTTGTAATAATTATAGTCATATATTAAGAAAGTCATATGTATTTTAACATTAAAACAAAATCAATACCAATTAATATGTTTATAAAAATAAATACAACATTTATCTGAAAATTCAAAAATAAAATTTAATATATCTTATACACCACCAAAAATCATTCAAATACAGCGGTTGACAAAGCTGGACACCATCACCCCTCGTCGTGTGTTGTCACTCTACATTTTAGTTATTTTTAATAAATTATTCACCAACGCGTATCATGCAAATACTTTTATAGTTAGAGAATATTCAAAAATCTATAATAAAGGTATAGTTTATCCACATGTCTTTGACAAGGTATAGTTTATCCACTTGTCTTTGACAACCTTCAAACCTGTGACATGCAGCCTTCATCTATATGCTCATGTGGTCAGATGGTGGCGGTACTACTGGGGTTTCATGTAAGATTTTAACATTGACTTTGTATCATGTAGTTATTTGAATGTAAACATATTTTTAATTACATGTATGTTATATTTTTTTTTATCTAATTTGATTAAATACTTTAATAATTAATAAACATACTTACATTCTTTATAAATAATACATTATCACAAATCAGAAATTATTTTTATATACGTTAAGATGAGATTATTCAAAATTGCTAAATCATTTGGAAATTTAAACAATATGCAATTTTCTTATGTTTGAGATCACCTCATCTTTAATTATTTTTAACTATTTAATAGGTGTATTTGAAACTTATAATTTTTAAAAATACATTAAATCATGAATTAATTTATACGTAACTATGTTATATTATCACATAAGGAATTAATATTTATAGCGAGTTACCTGCGCATAGTGAATGCGACAATACAGTACCCGCGTAACACGAATGTGAATATCGCCGTAGGTTTATGTTATGTTAGGTGTAACTAGATGCTTTTACTAATAGATATAATAACCCTATCCAGAATCGTCACGGGTTATATGTTTAAGGTTACAAAAATTTCACAAAAACTATGTCTGCTTTTTGCTAAAAAGTTTTTTATAAATTGAGCTTTTGTTGAGTTATTTGTTAAAAAATAATGTCAGTTCGTGCAACGCATGAGAAAAAACCTAATTATGAATAAAATCAAAATATCTGAAGTATTTATTAAACATATTTATTAAACGAAGCCGAACGGGAGTTGAGTTCGAGCATAAGACTCACTTAAGCCCAGCTTGAGCCGCGTTCATGAGGCTTGAAACGAGAAAAACTTTGTAAATTTCTAATGACCTAGGATATGAGATGTTTCATGTTTGATAGGGGTGAATAGAAAGCAAGAGAATGGAATTCATTATTGTTTGATTGACACATAGAATGGAAATAATGAATTAAAAGATGATTTCATTCTCTTAAAATAGTAGAGGAAAGCGGGGAAAATAAAACATAGACACGGGACAATTATTCTTGAGAGGATATTCATCTAAAAAGTAGCTATAAACAACAAAGGCACGTGGCTTGCACATTATCATATTTGGGGGAAAAAATTGTAACCTTATCCTTTAGACTATCAGGAGTGAGGCGGAGGTAAGCCCTTCGCCGCCCTCCGCCGTCTCCTTTCAGCCCAGCACAACGCCCCGAGGGTTGGAATTGACAAAAAAAATTGTTGAGCGGCAATGATCTTCTGCCCGAATTCATTTGCTCTTTCAACCCAACTAGCCGTTAAACGCTAGTTTTCTTTCTTCTTTTTTCCCCCTTTTCTTTTAAAATATTTTCTCTCTTTCTCTATATATATACACACACAAATATCTGCTTTTGGATTTAAAAAAAAATACTTACCTGTAGTTGGCCGGAATTTACGTCGGAGAAGATGGATGTGCTTTGGGCTGTAGACATGTGAAAACCAAAAGGAACTTTCACTGAATACATACACATATCTATTTTGTTTATATATATATTATTTATGTTTTTCTATTTAAACCCTATACTTTCATAGTTATTACAAAACTACCATAAAGTAATATGATTTTTATATCATTCCACACACATATCTAATATGTATTTTTATATCATTACACACACATATCTAATATTTTGAGTTTTATATTTAAAAAAAATAAAAAATAAAAAATTGAAAGATATCCCTTGAAAAATATCTCACTCCACCAAAAAGAAGGGACATTTCTTGGGAAGAGGCATCATCACATAACAAAAGACGCCCCAATGTGGGATGTCTCACTCCCAATAGCCTTAAAAAAAAAAATGGAATAGTTTGCCTATGAACACATCATCACTACAACACAAAATCTCTTCACAAACACAAAATTCATCTTCTCCCTCCTCAACACACACATACTCTCTCACTACTCACACCACCCACTCATCCTTCATCTGCCCCTACTCTTTTTCTTCTCCACCATTTGCAAAATCACATCTCTTTCTTTCTCTCTTTCTCTCTCTCTCTCTCTACCTCTTTCCAAACAATATACATTAATTAAACAAGTACAAATGGAAGAATCTTCACCGTTATCCATCTTGGCATCCATGAATAGCTGGTTCACTCCCACTATCCTCTTCATCTTCCTTAACCTCATGATTGCCACCATTCTTTTCACTTCCAACTTACCAAACAACAATACACAACAAAACCAAAACCAAAACCAAAAAGTTGCACAAAATGAAAATAACCAAAATGACTTGAACCAATCCAAACTCACTAGATCTCCATCTATCCTTCATAGGCTTAGATCTTTCAATTTTCACCCTCATAAATCCCAACAACCACCACCTCTACAAGAACTTCAACAAGAACCTCTAGAAGTAGCTGCTACAGAATATGTTTTCAGCAACCCATTATTCCCTCATGACCAATATCCACAACCCATTTCCCAAAACCCAAAAAGCTTCGATCTTGACCCGACCCATGTCAAGTCTGACCCGAGCCATGTCGATCTTGAGCCGACCCGTTTTGAAAAACAGCCCAAGTTAGAAACCCATTTTTATGAAGAGAAGAACCACACCATTGAGAGAGTAATAACCCATTTCAATTTTGGCCCCACTCATAATGAAAAATCTGACCCGAACCATGTTGAGTCTGACCCAACCCGGATTGAAAATGAAGACCCGGTTGATTTGATGGATACCCATGAAGAAGAAAAGGATGAGTTGAAGAGTTTGGATGAGATATACAGTAATATAACTGGTGGGCACGTTAACCGGACAAAGTCCGATACACTGCCGGCTTCCGGCGAGATTCCGGTGAAACTCCCGGCGAAGATGAAAAAGTCAGCAAGTATGAAATCTGCATTTTCACATTTTGAGGAAGAAAAGATTGTGGAGGCTCGTCGGCCGGAGACAGTGAGGGAAAGGCGGTCGGCGGCGAGAACGGCGGCGGAGGGTGACGTGGAAGTGGATGCAAGAGCTGATGATTTTATTAATAAGTTTAAGCATCAGTTGAAGTTGCAGAGGTTGGATTGCATTATCAGGTATTAGGATATGGTAAATATTCCATTGCAGATGTGGCTTCATATTACCTTTTTTGCCCATGACAGAATCGCATAATAGTTGTTATAATAATGACGATGATGCTTTGGATATATAATAAAAGATAAAAGACTAATATATGCGAACCACATTTTTTAATAATAGTTGTTATAATAATGAAGATGATGCTTTGGATATAGGTTTTGTTTGATAATTATGTTTAGGTTGTATTTCAACTTTCTTAAATATTGATATGGATATAGAATTTTATTTGTTTGGATTTGTAATGTGTATGTATGATTTTTTTTCTAGTTGAAAGTCCATGAATTATGTATTCATGAATAGATTTGTTGTTGTTGATAGATGATTTTGGCTAACATTTGTTGATTTCAAAATCTGAAAATTTGTTTTGAGATGATGACTATAATAATAGATGATAAATGAAAAGTTTGGTCTGAATGTATATAAAAAAAAAAGAAGATGAAAAGTTTGTAGTTAATTACAGTTTTAGTCCATGTGAAAAGAAAAAACTAAAATACCCATCATATGCAGGTCACGTGATGGGTAAGTTAACGTCCGTTTGGAATTTGGTCCAAAACCGTTGATGGAGCAAACTTATTTGGACTAAAACGGTAATTTATGAAACCTAAGGATGAAAACGGTAATTTTTAACCCACGACAGAGACGAAAATTGTAATTTACTCATTTTTTTAAATATAAAATAAGGAGTTAATTACATTTTTCGTCTCTCAAATAGTCTATTTTCCACTTTTGATTTTAAAGGTGAAAGGACGGTTTTGCCCTCACGTGTTTGTCACGTGGGGCACTTAACGACAAAAAGAGATGGCGCTTGGTCGCACAGTGGTAATTGAAAAGGTCGACTAACTTCAGGGACCAAATTTGTAAGTTTTTCATTTAAGAACAATAAGTTTAAAACGTGTCAAGTTGAATGGAAAAAAAAAAATGTAATATTCTCAAATTATTAAACAAGGGGAGCGATAATTTTGTTGATATTGGACTTGACTCGGACCGTTAGCCCAAATCAAGCAAAGATAGATGTAAGTTTGAAGTCCCATCCACCACCCATTGGGATTTCACCCTATCCTTGTGTGTGTCTATGTGCCTGTGCCTGTGTCAGTGTGCTCCATCTCATCAGTTCCTTCCACTCTAACAACTGAATTAGAAAAAGAAATGGCGTGTTTGGGAAACCAAATCATCCCAACTACTAGTACAATCTGGAGCAATACTACTACTACTCAATCCCCAAAACAAATGCTACGAGGAGGAATTGCCAATAAGAAGAATGAGAATTCATTGAAATCTACTTTCTATGGCCATGGGGATCGTCTAATTTCAATCCCATTATCATCATCATCATCATCATGGATGAAGAAGCGTACTAGTAGTGTGATTGTGGGTGGCAAGGTAAACAAAGGGTCTGTTCCCCCTCCCTTCACTCTCAAAGATCAAGATGGTAGGAATGTAAGCCTCTCCAAATTCAAAGGAAAGCCTGTCGTCCTTTATTTCTACCCTGCTGATGAAACACCTGGCTGCACCAAACAGGCACCCATTTCTTCTCCCTCCCCTCATTATCTTATTATTATTATTATTGCATTCATTTACATCACTTCATTTTAAATTTACGTACTCCCACTTTTCCTTTATATGTAAGAAGATAGCCTAATACCCACGCAATGCGGCTGTAATTAAATAATGGGATTAGTTTCTGGGTATGTAAAGAACTATGACCTAATGTTCATAGTAGGAAATAACTAAGATTATGTGCATTTTATGTAAGTAACTTGTTATTTTGATCAAATCATGTAAAAATGCATACGTGGCAACCCATATGAGCGCCACGTGTCAGTTTCTGATTGGTGCAAGTAAAAATATTACATGATTTGATCAAAATAACAAGTTACTTACATACAATGCACACGATCTTAGTTATTTCCTACTATGAACATTAGGTTATAGTTCTTTACATCCCCAGAAACTAATCCCTTAAATAATTTATATAAATCTAGCTTTATATAGTACACGGCGTTAATGAAATAATTTTTAACATTTTTTTGAGTTTTTTTGTTTTGTACGATGATTTCTCAATTTTTTGTGATTTTCGATTATTTTCACCTAACATTACATCTCTTCTAAATTTATAAGGTCCATCTCTACTTCATTTTAAAAAAAAAAGACAATGCGGGACAAAGTCATTTTCAATTACAAATGACAATTACAAGACTTTAATTCTATCCCACATCGAATAAGAGACCTACTATTTGTCTATAAATTTAAATTTTAAGACAATGGACCAAATCTTTATAAAGTAATATAAATATAGATAGGTGAATTTAATGCCATTCTACCCTCATTTTCTCATAGGACAATGATAAACCTTCTAATAATCCTCATAAGGCCTCTTCCTATCCTGACGCCGTTATCACCTCGTCTTGACTGCCACAACAACTTTCTCTCTCCAAGACACCCCCAAGAACTACCCCCTCCCTATCATACCCTCATCTTCACCTCATCCCCAATAAATAAATATTAAACACATACTCACATACATATAAAACTACTCGTCAATCCATTTCGTAAAAAAGACAGATGACGACGACGACCAGCCCAAGACACCCTGCTGCCAACCATGTCGTGGACGATGGGATGAATGACGAGAAAAATGACGTGCCATAGTGAAGGGCCTAACAACAAGATTATTACGCATGGCAAAATCAAAATCAAGAGATGAGATGATGAAAGAGAATTAGTGGATTACATGTGTAATAAGGTTATAGCTTTAGGAGGATTATTAGGAGGATATGTTAGGACGATTTCTCATTTAACATAGTTTAATTTTTGAAACCAAACTCTCAATAATTAATTAGGGCGGAGTACTATATAAATTCCCATCATTAACTTGTTATTTCAAGATTTTTGATGATTGGGACCTTTGGATAGGAATAACTGACCCTCTTTTAATTTTAATCTTTAAATCCTTCATGTATCTTTTTGATTTTATATTTTTTTTTTTTGTAAGGCAAAAAATTGTATTAACACTACTACTAGCAAACCACTAGTAGTCCCAAGGGTACAAATAACGTATATGGTACATCCGTACATATATATATGCATAGATACATTCAAAACAGAAATCTACTCATTAACGACATAACCGAAATCATCTAGTTATCAAAATCTGCTAAATAACCACCAAAGCAAAAATGTGCTAATTTACCACCAATATGTCCGGGTCATAACTGCGAGGGAACTAAAAAGGGTGAAAAAAACCTGAGTTGCTCAGGAAAAAACCCTCGAGACTAGGGGCCGAGCCACCGGTTTTCACCCAAGCTCGTTTTTGGTAGTGCCCCAACCAGACCCGGACCAGCATGAGACTCCAGATTATAAACACGATACGGTCCCAATTATAGAATCCAGCTGCTCCTCATTTTCGCACTAGTATAGTACCTCAACTGATTATATCTTGAACTTGCACCAATTTTCCCATGATAATTCTGGTTGTTTTGCCCACTTTTAAACCAGAGATAGCTTAGACTCTGAACGTCTTCTTTGAGGCGCGGCCACAATGGATTGACTTCGTCAAAGCATACTCTATTTCTCTCCATCCAAAGGCACCAATATGCCGTGAGAACAATCGCTTGAATGACTGGTTTTTTCACTTTTTTTCAATCCCGAATATGCAAAGATCACGTATAGAAAAGACATATATGGGGGTTATTTTATATTCTGTATTTCAAGCTCACCTCCCTGCTTGTTTTCTATCTAATAAAGGTTTGCTGTTCAAAAAAAAAAAAAAAGATTTTTTATGATTATTATATCATTGAATTTTTTTTCTTTATATATGAATGAATTTGGTTATATTTGATCATTTAACCAGTTTATAAAAAGATTATCACATATTTATATATTTGTTCTACCTTTGATAACCTAAGTATCCCACATAATATACTATACTAGGTAATAACAAAAGGTTTCACATACTTACATTAGATTGATAACATCCTTAATGTAAATGTACCTATCGTGAAGTAATATGGTATAGTAAGTTTCGCTAAAGAGATAAAATCCAACTTTTTTAAACACATATGTTAGGACCCCAATCTGTTGGAAAAGATATGTGGTAAGAATATACATATATACTATAAAATGTGCCCACGCAATGCGTGGAGTTTTATAGGTTCAACATAAATATAAAACCAAGGGCGACTTACCGACCGCCTGTGACGAATGGATCAGTAAAAGAAATCTTTAACTTTAAATTTGACTATCGAAAAATAGTATATTATTAGTGTTGACAAATTGATTAACATTGAATTTATTATATTTTAATGATTTTTAATAACTTACCATATTTTGGGTGTTCTTAAAATTTTCAAGTTCTTAAAATTTTCAAATTTTAAGACACCCATCTCCTCTTTTATGATACTAGATGGGTACCCGCGCGATGTAGCGGCGATAATACACAGTGTGCGAGGTGTCGTGATGACGTTAATTTCAAACCAAACACTTGTGTAAGAAAATGATAGTATAATACCCGCACAAAGTATATACGATAATGTTATGATGATTTTAAAATATTATTATTATTTTGCATAAGTAAAAGTTATAAAATATAAGTTATAATAAATTAAATTGATAATTAAATAAGGTAGTTGTATAAGAAGAGAAGGTTGACTAAACGAATAAGGAAAGTATAAGTAATAAATTAATAGGGGTATTATAGGTATATCAAGTGGAGATGTTTAAAATAGTTAAGAATGGTGAAGGGTATTTTAGTCTTATCCAGATCTGAATTGCTGGAAAAAAAAAGGGGGGGGGGGGTAGCCCTTTTAATAAGGAGTAAAGATAGTAGATATATAAGGTAGGGTTAACGTGAGAACCAAAACATGCATGAGAACCACTGTTCTCCTTTTCTTTCTTTCCTTTTCTTCTTCTTTTTTTTTTCTTTCTTTTTCCGATCAATTTCACGATCCCTGATCACCACCATTGCCGCCGCCGTCATCTTTTTCCGATTCGTTTTAAGGTTTTTTCTAAAACCCTAATGGTGAACCCCTCTAATCCGAAGGAATTAGATCAAATTTTGGAAACGAATTGATATGGTAGGGGTTTAGGCTTTGAGGTTCTCGGGTTAGCTGGGGCTAACCTTACAACCCCAAACCATAAACCCTTAATGGCCCCTTAATGGTGACCCCATAATCCGAGGGCAATGGATTTAATTTTGGGGCCGGACGTGGCCCTTAATTTGAGGGAATGGATTTAATCAGAACAAAATAGTGGTTTTTGTGATTTGCTTATGAGTTTCTATATTTGGATATGGGAGGAGCGGGAAGGAAGTGGTTCGTATGGTTCTCATCCGTGTTTTTGGTTCGTATTGGATCGCATTACTATATAATATATATATGTGGCCACCAATGGGGTTGATGGCCCATTGGTAAGGTCTGGAAGAATCCATCTGAGTTCGAATCCCACTTCTCACATTTGTAGTGATGGATTAATTGAGGGTTTTTCGGAAGTCTTGGGTTCCATCCCAGGCATTCGTGTAATTTAAGAGTATGATAGTTTGACGTTCTAAAAAAAAATAAAAAAATAAATACATAAATATGTGGCCATTATATTCATTTATCTAACTAAAATTATATTCATTTATCTAACTAATAATATATTTAATAGGTAATTATAAATAGAGATCATTAGGGGGCTTTAGCATAACAAGTAAACCCTAACCTTGTATTGTTTAGTTTATTTAAGGGTGGAAAGGAAAGGAAAGGAGAAGGGAAAATCATAAAATCCATTCTTTTAAGTTTTTTTAATATGGGGTTAACTGGTATGTATTCTTTCATCATGTTTTTCATTAGTTCTACAAGAATTGATCAACAATGTTGGGAGGATAGGTTAAGTCTCTTTTTAAAAAATATATCGACATTTGCTCAGTATGCACAATCCTATCCACCTGGCCCTTCACAAAGTGGCTCCAGTTAACTTTCTCTATCGTCTGTCCAAAAATAAAATAACTTCTGCTCCTCGAGCACCATTTCTATGCTCAGCGTGAAATACATCTGGGAATAGTGAATTTCCAATATGTTGTAGGTCTTTTGAATCGTTTTTCTTACATTTTCCGGAAAAAAGCAATTGGCTTTGCCCAAGATGTAATGACTGGGCGGTGGCTGCTTGAAACAAGTCATTTGGCATTCATACGAAGAAGCTATAACCAAAATGGTGATGTGTGGTCAAAATGATCTAAACAAAGCTTCTTCTCTACACTTCTTCTATTCCCGCGTATTCTAGCACTTGAGTGTTGTAAAGTCTTTTGTTGACTTCGACTTATTCTTCCAAAGTTCTTCATGGTGATCCATATTATCTGCCATGCTTAAATTTTCAGCTAGTACAACACAACTTCCATCGTTTTTTGTCTCTTTTCTAATATTTGCATCTTAAATATGAAGGAATTAAGAACCAAAGCCAATGCATTTGCCTTAAAAGTAAGCCTAATGAACATTATTTTTTTCCCCGTACAGTATGCATAATTTTAGCAGGAACCTCCTTCAATTCTATACCGATCCATGTTATGGCATATGCCCAACTCCCTCCCTCCCTCCCTCCCTCCCTCAAGTAACAATGACGATCACATTTATGCATGATACTTGCTCACAATTCTATCTTACAGTTACAACCACAAAGGAAATTATTAGGGCTAATTGCTCCAAAATGTAAAGAGCCTTATCAAAAATTACATTGTAGGAAAGAACTTTCAAAATTACCATTTAATGCAACAAACTCCACAATCGTCACCTTTTTTATGTTAAATTTAACTTAAAACTCCGTAAATTGATTGACACGATTTTCTTAGCTTGGTTTTATCTGTTTTTTAAATTTTAATTTAGTTTATATATGTTTATTATCACTAAAAATGATTATATATCATATTAAAATCATTTACATTTTAATTCCAAACAACTCTAGTAACATATTTTCGTATATTTTATTTCTTTACTAATTTAGATTAGTATATTATAATAAACTATAAAAGGATTTAACCTGTCAAAAATAAGAGTTGGATGAGAAATTAAACGATTTTTGTTAATATTGTACATTAAACGTTACAATTTTATAGTTCATGACATTAGATATAATTTTGAAAGTTCACTCACAATGTAACTTATGTTGGTGCTATTAGCCTTTCATATTATTGCACATTGGGATGAAATTTAGAAACTGCTGGCTTAAAGCACTAGTAATTCCTACATGTACAGGAACTCAAACTAATCCTGGCTCACCGCCAATCCACTTTCTACGTACAACAGTTGTAATGCCCATCAACCTCTGAATCTGATTTCTATCATTGTTTTAAGTTAGTTTGGTGGTTGTTAGTCAGCCTATTAGACTTAGTTACACAAGGCTTACGAATAGTATTAGCTAGCAAACACCATTGATATGTTGATTTTTGTGGTAGATTAACCTTCAATAACTCCCAGCAGGATCAGCAGCAGCATCTGCACAACCTCTTCTTTTGATAATCCCTGCAGTCGCAAACATACACCAATGCATCCGTATGACAGGCTTCGCCATCCCAGCCTCTGTTTGGGTTGGACCTTCTGTATGGTTTTACAAAACTTACCCCAAAGTAACCATCTGGGACAACTCCAATTTACTGGTTTCTTGCCAAATTCGATTTTAAAATGTTTGTAATTACATTTTAGAACTGGCCTAAGCTTGTAAATTTAAGAGTTAGGACCTCCTCACATAAGAAATGTTTGTCATCTCCTGATCAGGATAGCCTCAGATATTTAAAAAAGTTGGTGTCTCCACATCCACTTAGTTTTCCACTGCATATCATATCTAAATTACATCAATTGGAGTCCTTCAGTTTTCACTCTATAAGAAATGTAATCTGATTTGAATAAATAAAAGTCTTGCAAGTCATGGATTTGGCTACATCTTGTTTTGGTAGTGATCGTTACATTTTTTAAATATAAGAATCCTGTTGTGGTACATTGATACGATACATGTAGAGGAGGGATGATGAAGATTAAGAGTTGCCTTTCTAATCCCTAACCCGATTAAAAAATAAGCCACAGATCAAATTATATTCCAAGAACCATGAAAGAGTTTCACATATGGATAGTATTCGGAGATTTTTCCATGCTTCCACTCTCCTAAAGACAGAGCTGGAACAATCTGATCAGTGTTTGGTAGATGTGCAATCTTATCATTTAGTATACCCTTACACATGTTCAGTCGTGATAGTTATGCTTTCTGACAAGTAACAAACTGACCAATCAGTTATTATTTATTGTTTACCCTTCCTGACAAGTAACAAGTGATTATACACAGTATCTTAATCACTCATATCTGTGATGCAATCTGCAGGCATGTGCATTCAGGGACTCTTACGAAAAATTCAAAAAAGCAGGAGCACAGGTTGTTGGGATCAGCGGTGATGATGCAGAATCACACAAGGTAAGACCGGCTAAGTCAGCAATTAGTTTCACTGTAGATAATATTCTATCGTGTCCATATCTTATTAATGTTAATGACCGACATAAAGTACGACGTGGCAACCAGCTTGGGCGAAGAACATTGTCAGCATTTTAAAGCTCTTGCTATGAAATTGGTTAATCTAGCATTGACTTGAAACAGTAATGTCACATGCAAAACATATTTGGCTTGCTTTATGTTTGGTAGATGTGCAGACTTATCAGTTACACATGTTTAATTGTCTTGATTAATATTATCAAACTGGTTACAATTTCCATTTTTTAAATGTACCTTAGAGGATTTTTTGCATATAGATTCTCTTTATGCTTGTTGCTTTAATAAAAACTGAAGTAACATAATTAGTTGACTAAAACATTTCACACTGATATATTGGTAATGGAGTTGTTGATTGATACCAGTGTTTGAGTTGATGCAGGCATTTGCAAAAAAATACAGACTCCCATTTACATTGCTGAGTGATGAGGGCAACAAAGTCAGAAAAGAGTGGGGAGTTCCGTCTGATCTTTTTGGTACGCTGCCTGGGCGACAGACATATGTTCTTGATAAGAATGGAGTGGTTCAGCTTATTTATAACAACCAGTTCCAACCCGAGAAGCACATTGATGAGACCTTAAAGTTGCTTCAGGCTCTTTGAACCATTAACGCACAGCTTGCTCATTTTTAAACTGCATTATAAATTGTGTTGTAAACTTGTACAAGAGTTGAGGTAGACAAACAACTAACCACGTCTATCCTACGCTGAGAATTATTCATTAAACCAGTGATATATTAGAGCAAATATCTTTATTGGTGTATACATAATGCATCCTATTGTAAAGGAGTACAAGTCCACATCTTGTTTAAGAAAAAGAAAAAAAAAACATTTTTGTCTTTTATGATTTATTCTTTACATCAAAGTAAGTAATTTCTCATCTAAGTAATTAGTAGGATAGAGAAAAAATCTTGAAAAACTGAAACCGAATCGATACCGTACAAGTACCAAAATCCCGTACCAAATGAATTCAGTTTCGGATTCGGTTTCTAGAATCCGTCGAAATTTGTTATGGTATTTTTCGGTTTGGCACCGATAATACCGATTTGAATACCCAAAAAAATACATTATCCACCATTTTTTATACTGATCACAAGAAATATAGGGTTGTATTCATGTGAATCTTAAAAAAAAGGTGAAAACTAAGGGACAAATCTCAGCCACACATTTCCCCTCATTCTCTTATCTTTTTGGTATGTATTTTTATTTTTTATTTTTTGATTTTTTTTCATTTTTTTCATTTTTTTTTAATAAAAACTCATTCCAAAAAAAAATTATAAATTTTTTTTTCCAAATAAATAAAAAATAAAAAATTTCTATGGGTTATGTGTTGAAAACGGATGGAGACGGTACGGGCGTAGCCCTTAATCGAACGGCTACGCCGTTCC
>JAOEHQ010022733.1:0-14290 GCA_025447715.1 Asclepias incarnata
ATTCATTAAGAGCAATTTGAACAATTTACATGTCCTAAAAGAGTAATATTCAATAGAGGACTATAATCTTTAACAGGGAGTATAGAAGATGATGATGATATATTTATAATAAGATAATAGAATAATAATTTTTCTTTTGTTATCATTATATTTTAGTTGACACTCAATTTTCATTAACAAAACATAAAAAACATAAAAAGAGGTGGGATAGTGGAGGGGATACAAGTTTTGGCTTTTTAGCTAACAAAAAACGTGGCCTTCAATCAAATTCTATCCTTTTTATAAAGTACATGAATTAATAACACCAAAAATGACATATTCAATGAAACTCATCTTCTACTTTACTTTATATATACGAGACCCGGTGGCAGTGGCAGTGAGGTGGTGACGGCGACTGGTGGTGGTGGTGGTGGCGGTGGCAAGTAGTATAGGTAATTGATATAAATATAATTGATGTAAATGGAGTAGTGTAGTTATTTTGGGAGTTAAAAGAAAGATGGTAAATTAATAGGGGTATTATAGGTATATCTAATGGAGATATTTAAAATAGTAAATAAGGGTGGGGGCATTATAGGTAGATCAAATCATCTTTTGAGAAATGGAGAATAAGTGAAATGTTTTATATAGTATATAGGCATATCCACGCAATGCGGCGGTGGCGGCGATATGGTGGCAGCGACGGTGACTGGTGGTGGTGGTGGCGCGACGGGTGGCGTCGGCGGCTAGTGGTGGCGGCAGCGGCGACGAGTAGTGTAGGTTATCAATGTAAAGGTAATTGTTGTAAAAAGGGTTAGTGTAGTTATTTTAAGAGTTGAGAGATAGATATTGTAAATTATTTCATTAAAGGTATATTAGATACATCAATAAGGGAATGAAAATATACAAAAGTAAAGTGAAAGGCAAAATAGGTATAAAGGATCATCATTTGAGAATAAGGGAGTCATTTGCTTTATAATATATTATAGATTATAGATTTAAGGTCTTACTAATGACTATGGATTGTCATTAACGTGCATAAATAGCTGTACTTTTTATCATAAAATTCATGGATGAGCTTTTGATATGGAAGGTACAATTTCTTTATGTACTCTAATATGTAACACCCCAAAAGATTATAAGGTAATAAAATATCTATAATTGTAGTTTTGTCTTTAAAATAATTTTCTAGTATTTAAAATTGAGTAATGGAATTAAATTGATTGGAACCTTAGTGGATAGCGGGTATTATACATACACAAAATTAGAGAAGGGGCGTGGCATTAGGAGATGATGCCAGCCATTTTGAAATGTGTTGAGTCATAACACTACATTTCAATCCTTTCACTTTACCATTTCCATTTCACTCCCTCTCAATTTTCTAGTAATCTTCATCTTCCTCCAAATCAAATAATTGATTCCATAGTAATAATAAGGAACTCATCTCTATCATTTCTAGTATTATCAAGTTGAGAAATTGGTGGTGTGTGAGTGTGTGGGTCAGCACACACAAGAAGAAAAGAGGGATTTTGTGGTGAATTCACCTTTGGTATTGTTGATAAATTTATAAGGTAAAATCATTTCCATTGCTATTTATGATTTTAGGGTTCTTAGGCCTTGTTTGTTTTTGCAAAAAACATCTTAAAAACCTCTTACCTCTTTTTCGGTCAGAGGTTTTTAGATGTATGAGTGTTTGTTTTTTTCTAGTATTCAGAGCTTTAAAATCTGAATAACCTCTAATTATCTCAGATCTAAAACCACCTCTTAGTAACCTCTTATACTACAACAGATCCAAAAACAATATATTGTTCAACAATTCATAACCAGATTCACTCTTTCCTTCATCATTATCATCATCCAAACATGAGCAACCTGAATAATCATCATCATCATCGAAACCGTATATCTAACTAGCTAACTCTAATTCAATTTGATTAGGGAGTATCGATAGAGAGAAATAAGAAGACATGGCCGTGGCAAGCTCAAGCTTGGTCTCATCACCATCATCATCATCATCCAATCACGAGACATTTGAAATACAAGAAATTAAAGAAGTAAATGAAGAAAAGAAAGGTTATCATTTGAAATACAACAAACATTAGCAGCAGTTGATATTTTAATATTTAGATTTTTGGTTTGTTGGTGTTGGGAAATTGGGAGCTGTGTGTGTGTCTTGATCAGAAGTAATGTTTCATTGTGTTGTGTGGTGTACAGATTTGTGGAGGAGATGAGCCAGCCGTTGCTAATGTCTTAACTTTATCCTCTTCTTTATGATTTGATCCTTTATTTATTTTGTTTGCTGTTATTTTTACCCTCAAACTTATAAAGTGTTGTGTTTCGGATTTATATATGACATGGAGCGTAAACAAAGGTTGATTTTGATGTTTTATTATAGATGTGTCAATACAAATAGATGTTTAGAAGTATTCAGATGTTTATAAACATTCAGACATTTTTAGAAAAACAAACAGCTATACTCATTCAGATTTCAGACATTTGAACCACCTCTTAACATTCAGAAGCGGTACTCAGATTCAGACACAAACCTCTTAAAAAAAACAAACGGGGCCTAATACTTAATCTCACCTCATTCGCCTACTCCTCCAACTTCCTTCTATCTATATATATTAAATAGAAGGAATAAAAGTTATTGGTTGTTTGTCTCGCACCTATTTGGTGGAGATTTGGTGAATAAAAGTTACCTTTCAAAAAAAAAAAATCTATATATATTAAATAAAAAAAATTTCATCCTCCTCCTCCTCTTTATTAACGCACCAAATAAATAAACTCATCTCTCCCTCTCAACGTCTCTCTCCCTCTCACTCATCTCTCTCTACATCTGAGATTTCGGCTTTGGCTTCGCCGGCCGTCGGGAATATTTTCAAGGGTGAAAGCCGGCCGGAGGTCCTATCGGAAGCAGCTCTCTATCTTTGGGTAGGGGTAAGGTTGTCTACATCGTACCTCCCCAACCCCGCATGCGTACCGTTGTCGTTGTCGTCGTCAAATAAATAAACTCATAGTAATATAGATATAGAAAATGGAGATTAGCACTAAACACAAAAGCTTAAATGAAGTGGGAGTACAAGAAGTAATCAACACTGGATTAAAACCAGATGATGCAAGATTACTACTAATCCAGATTAAGGACGTCATTAGTGAGTCAAAAAACCCAGTTGAGATATGGCGTGAAATCACTTATACAAGAAAGCTGCTTAAACCATCTTACCCACATTCTTTGCATCAGCTCATCTACAATGCAGTCTATGCTAACTTTTTTTTTTTGAAAGTTTACTATTATTCACACTTGCACACTACCACCAACTAGTGGAGTGGCCAACAAAATCGAGTTACAAGAGGTTGAAACTATACCAATCTTCCCACGTCATATTACAACTTTTTGCTCTATTTCTATACCAAAAAAAACCAAGCACCTTCACGTCTTGAACCATTCGATCAATATTTGCCTTCCCATTCGAAAAACGAATGTCATTCCTCGTTATCCAAATGACCCAACAAGTAGTAAAAATGATACCTTGCACCACTTTCTGCACTTTGATAGAAAACCCGGGTCTCTTATGAACCTCGAAAAGATCAGCAACCGAAAGCAAGAAAACTGCAGGTAGTTTGCACCACGCACCAACTAACTGCCAAACCTCCATAGTAACTTCACAGGAGCAAAACAAATGTTCAGCATCTTCATCTTCCTTTCCACACAAACCGCATGCCGAGTTGTTAAACGAGACATTTCTCTTCTTCAGGGCCATAATAGTCGGCAACCTATCCAAACCCAACCGCCACATGAGGATGTTTACCTTCTTAGGCACCCATTTAGCCCATAAGAATCTGAAGTTGCTGCTGAAATCATGCCCGCTACCCAAAATTTTTTTAACATTTTTCACCGAGAAACCATCTTTCTTATCACCTAACCACTCCCATCTATCCCTATTTCCATTAAGTTTAATTGGCTCCAATATTGACTTCAAATTACCCCATTCAATGTTATCCAGAGTCGAGAACGAACTTCCATTTAACCCCAAAAAGTCAGCAAAACAATTCTGGTCCGATACATAGAAATCACTAACCAGGCCCTTTTTGTCTTTCACTTTTTTAAAAAGCAGGGGAAACACATCTTTAAGAGGCGAATCACAAGCCCACGGGTCCTCTGAACAGAGAGTTTAACTTAACATTCATCACCTCCACCTTAGAAATCACCCGAACAATGTTAAACCAAACACCAGTTACGCCTTTTTTCAAAGGCAAAATCGACCAGCATCTACCTGTTTCATGAATCGCGGTAATGACCCTAAACCAAAGGCCGTTGGGATCGTTTTTTGCTCTCCAAAACCATTTTGATAAAAGTGCATTATTTACATCTCCCAGCCGAGTCAGACCGAGACCACCCATAGAAATAGGAGCGGTAACTTTCTCCCATGCTACCCAATGTATTTTATTTTTCTCATCCGCCCCTCCCCAAAGAAACCTTCTGATAATCCCTTCTAAAGCCTCGATGACTTTTGCCGGGGCTTTGAATAACGAAAGATAGGTTGGAAGGCTTTCCAACACCGCTTTAATCAATGTAACCCTCCCCCCAATGGATAAACACGAAGCTTTCCAACTCTAGAGTCTCTTCTTAAAGATTTCAATGAGAAAATCCCAACTACCGATCCTATTCATGTTACCCCCAATACAAATACCAAGATGCTTAAACGGCATCGACCCCCTTTTACAGTTAATATTCGCTGCCATGTCGCTAACCTCACCTTCAGTCACTCCCACACCCACCAAATGAGATTTACCCAAATTGATCCAGAGACCCGAACACAAATGAAAAACTCGAAGAATCTTAGTCACCGCCTTGATGTTATCCGGGGACCAAACACCTAAGAAAGAGCAGTCATCTGCATATAGTAGATGAGAAATGAGAGGTCCCTGGTTCGGTAGCTTAATCCCTTTGAATATACCTATAGTACACGCGGATTTCATCAAGCACGAAAGCCCCTCCATCACTAATAAAAACAGAAATGGTGACAAGGGATCGCCCTGCCTCAAGCCTTTAGAACAACTGAACTCGAAAGTAGGCGATCCATTCACTAGGACCGCCGACCTAGCGGAGGCCATAATACCCGAAATCCAATCACACCATTTGCTAGGGAATCCCATTTGCAACATCATAGAAATTAAAAAGCCCCAATTTACATTATCATAGGCCTTGTTCAAATCAACACTAAAAATAAACGTCTTGCTTTTTTCTTTTTTGGACCAAGAAATGATCTCGTTTAAAATTAGGGGACCATCCAAAATAAGACGATTACTAATGAAAGCAGTTTGGTTAGTAGAGATCAAAGAATTCAGAACCTTTTTTAAGCGGTTGGCTAGGACCTTGGATATGACCTTGCTGATGATACCGATCAGAGTGATGGGCCTGTAATCCGTGAGGTTGCTTGGGTCAATAACTTTTGGAATAAGAGTGATAAATGCGGAGCCACATCCCTTACTAATAACCCCGGTATTGTGGAAATTATTCAAAATGGCAATAAAGTCGCTTTCAAAACAATCCCAAAACAATCCCAGACGATTACTAATCCGTGATGTGTCTACTCATGGCCCACCTCTCTATTGGTTTCCTTCTCAGTAAGTTAGTTTTGCCCCTCCTTTTTTTTTTTTTTTTTTTTTTTGTCTTTTTTTTAACTAATAAATAATTATCTATGTATGTATAGCTGAAAGGAGAGATGTTATGTTGTTGCAGTTTAGGATGCTTAATATTAGAGATAATAAATAATTTGTTAATTTTGTATTGAGTAATTGTAAACGGGTAGTTTCCTGTTCGGGTTACCCTGATCCATTTTTCCTACTAAAATGTAGCGGCCTAATCGGTTTTCTTTAGCCATTATATATAAATTAAAAAGAAGCATCCCAAGTTTGAAAATGTGGGGTAGATTGTAGAAAAGGGGAAAGTTTAATTATTATTTCTTTAACAAGTTTAGAAGTGAAAGTTTTGATTTTGGATCAATTTTATGAGCAAAAGTTTAGATTTTTGACAAATCTAGGGACCCGAAATTTATGATATGATGCTTTTGAAAATTGAATTTTCAACTCCTTTTGATGAGTGAGAAATTTTTTGGTACCCACATTGTCAATTTTGAGATATATGGTTAAATTTCTTGGCAAAAGTTGAGATATTTTTTGCTATTTTGAACGATAAAAATGTTGGTGGATTTTAGATGAACAAGGGTGAATATTTCTATGACTGGGTATCTTATTTGAATTGTGTAATCACTTTTCAATGTTTAGGTAAACCCTATCACCCAAATCTCTAGAAGTTATGGGTGGTTTAATTGCCCAAAAACGGTTCCCAAAAGTTAAAAATGGCCAGGAGTGATTTCAGGTCAACATGATTGGCGTGGTTGCCGATTGCTGATCAACATGAATCACTAACAACGTCTGTCGGTGATCTCTGATCTCACGAGTCACTAATATGGTTTAATGATCACACTCACTGATAAGCCGGATGTTCACTCCGCATCTCCTGACCCGTTTCCAAGTTCAACTTGAAGCCCATAATTATACTCAATACTAACAAATAATGTGTCAAATGGACATGTTACTTTAATTTTGGATGAATTAGTAGGGATAATGGTACAAACTTAGAGCTGTAAATATAAGTTCATTATGAACAAATTAACTGGAAAAAAAAATATTTTTGAAGTTGGCTTTTGAATAATCCATTTTTTTTCTACTAGAGTTGTACAAATTAAAAGTAAAACTAACTGTGGTGCAATTGAGACATGTGAATATTGAGTAGTTGAACATGATTTTGATTATGAGTCAGTAAGTTTGACCTGCAGTTGTTTATTGCAATAAATTTATGGGTTCTCTTTGTACTTAGAGTTGATTCTCGACTGTCAAACTTGGGACGCCTTATGGAAGCTCATGGACCCAAGCTTCTCGGAGCATCTTACAAAAATCCTATAACAAGTTATAAACAATTTCAGGAATTTTCTGTTCAACATCCAGAGGCAAGTTTGTGCTTTTGCAAATGTTTTCAAAGTATTTATCTAATGACTTATGTACGTGATGTTTCAACTCATGTTCAGGTATACTGGTCGATTATCTTGGAAAAACTTTCAATTCGATTTCAACAACCTCCGAAATGTATACTAGATACCTCTGACAAATCAAAACACAGGGGCACATGGCTTCCTGGTTCAGTTTTGAACATTGCAGAGTGTTGTTTGATGTCAACTAGTGAACCAGATAAAAGGAATGAAAAGGTTGCAATTGTATGGCGGGATGAAAGATTTGATACTTGTGATGTAAACAAGTTGACATTGAACGAACTGCGGCACCAAGTAATGTATGATTAACATGTAATTAAACAATGGTTTCTAGATATTGAATGTCATGTTTATGGCAGTATATTATTTGTTAACTATGCAGGTTGGTTGCAAATGCATTAAAGACATTGTTTTCGACGGGGGATCCGATTGCAATTGATATGCCAATGACAGTCACTGCGGTTATTTTATATTTGGCAATTATATATTCTGGATTTGTGGTTATATCGATTGCTGATAGCTTTGCAGCAAAGGAGATTGCAACACGATTACGCGTGTCTAAATCAAAGGCTATTTTTACTCAGGATTACATTGTTCGAGGTGGTCGAAGATTTCCTTTGTACAGGTAATAAACTAATAACTACATATTTAAACTACAATCCCGAATGAGAGCACAGCCACAGATACGTCTTTCTCAACTTAACCACCGTCCTTTCTTCCTTCTTGCAGTCGTGTTATTGAAGCAACTGAATGTAGAGCTATCGTGGTTCCTTCGATAGGAGAAAATGTAGACATCCAATTAAGAAAACAAGATATCTCTTGGGACGATTTTCTTTCCAGCGCAAAACACCTTTCTAGGTACCATAATAACCCTTTTTATAATCTTTTACTTTTCAGATATGTTCTTAGGACATGGTTATCTGCTAAAGAATGGAACTTACGATTTGATGATGTTTTATTTTTTGGTAATATAGGCCTGATTATTGTTCTCCAGTCTATCAATCAATAGACACGGTGACAAACATACTCTTTTCTTCAGGGACAACAGGTTTTTTGTTCGTTCTTTTCTCTCAAGCTGGCTGCCTTTTTACAGCTGCTTATTAATTTTTTTTATATGAGTATACTTTTTCATTTCTTTTAGGAGATCCAAAAGCTATTCCATGGACTCAACTTAGTCCCATGCGATGTGCTGCTGACGCATGGGCTCATAAAGATGTGCAAGCTCGAGACATTTTCTGTTGGCCGACTAATTTGGGATGGGTAATGGGACCGATTTTACTTTACTCTTGCTTTCTTAGTGGTGCAACATTGGCTCTTTATCATGGATCTCCACTTGGCCATGGTTTTGGAAAATTTATTCAGGTTGCTTCTTAAATCCTTCTCAAAAGTATGTAAGAGTGAAAAGAAGGGCTACTTGCATAACAAAGTAACCAAGTTTGATCAAATTTATCCATGACCAAAATGTTACATCGAAGTCTCAAACTGATGACTTTGCAGCTTCTTAGCATTGACCACCTCCAACCCCAATCCCAAGTAAACTATTTGACTTAGATAACTACCTTAAATATAAAAGAGCTGGTTACGTGAAACAAAAATTTGACCAAAGTTGGTTACTTTTTTATGTAATGTTCCCTTAGGGAAATCAAAAATCTTTTTGCTTGTTCCGTGGATCACTATACGTGGGGTTGAATTTCAGGATGCAAGAGTGACAATTTTGGGCACGGTTCCGAGCATAGTCAAGACTTGGAAGAGTGCAAGATGTATGGAAGGGCTAGATTGGTCAAATATCAAGTAAAACGTTCTTTCTTATTACAGGAAAGATAAGAAAAAGCAATGGTACCAATGATGGTAATCCAACTTAATTTGTAAATATCTGCAGGGCATTTGTGTCTACTGGTGAAGCATCTAATGTTGATGATGACCTATGGCTTTCAAGGGCTAACTACAAACCTGTTATTGAATGTTGTGGAGGTACTGAGCTCGCTTCGTCTTACATTCAAGGGAATATTTTACAGCCGCAAGCCTTTGGAGCATTTAGCTCTGCTTCAATGGCAACAGGATTGGTCATTTTTGATGATCATGGAGTTCCTTATGTAAGATTTCTAACTGAAACCCGATGTTTTATTGTGTTATTATGAATGATTATAGTGGTGACAACAGACGGGTGCGTAAAAGGCTCTCTTTAGTATGTGCCGATCGGACCGGGTCAGGTTTGGTTGACCTGAAAATCCTTTCTTGAAACAGTATTATTACAAAAATAATGTAAATAGTAAAATGATCAGGGGGGTTTATATGCATTAGAAAGGGACTTGCGGCTACTTTTAACTCGTTCGACTTCATTTGATCCATTTCCCGTTTCACCCAAAATTAGCCATACATGATTCAATGGATTGACATTGCACCTCTATTTTATTCATTCTGACAGCCGGACGATCAACCCTGTGTTGGTGAGGTGGGCTTGTTTCCAGTATACATGGGAGCAACTGATAGGCTACTTAATGCGGATCATGAAAAGATTTACTTTAAGGGAATGCCAATTTACAATGGAATGGTATGATAACTTTACACGAACTTTCTGTTCCTTTTACAAGATCGGTTGTAGCTAGATGTTTTAGAATGGGTTGAGTATCATGACATTTTGTTATCTTCCAGCAACTCAGGAGACATGGTGACATCATCAAGAGAACAATTGGAGGCTATTATATTGTACAAGGCAGGGCTGATGATACCATGAACCTTGGTGGCATTAAGGTACTTATAATTATTTATAATATGGTGTAGATATAAGTGATTGAAGCCGTTTTATATCACTAGAAACTGACTGTATCTATGGATGCAGACGAGCTCGATTGAAATCGAGCGTGTTTGTGAACAAGCTGATGAAAGCATCATGGAAACTGCAGCAGTCAGTGTCGCACCTGCAACTGGTGGTCCAGAACTGTTAGCCATATTTGTGGTACTAAAGAAGGGGTTCAATGGTGATCCAGAAAAGCTAAAGATGATTTTCTCAAAAGCCATTCAAAGAAACCTTAACCCATTGTTTAAGGTTCCCCACTAATCTGCTTTCATGCTTCTACATTATTATAAAACTAGTCATATGTTTCTGATCTTGTTAATTAACAGGTGAGCTTCGTTAAGATGGTTAAAGAGTTTCCTCGAACAGCTTCTAACAAATTAATGAGAAGAGTGTTAAGAGATCAACTGAAGGAGGAGTTTTGCACTCGAAGTAAAATATAATCACATTGTAAAGTTGTATACCGATATTAATACAATCTATACTTGTTCGTTAATTGTTCATTAAAAAAAGAAGGGCAGTTAACATGGCTGACAGTTTTATACTGTCAAGACAGCAGTTAAGCAACTGCCCTTTAAGTTTACTACTAAAGTTATAACTATGAACTATTGGTGATTTGGTGCCGAGTTCTCTTTCATCTGTCATGAGAATGATGCTGTAGTAAACATATTGTTTCAATAATTTCCCTGTTGGTAAAGTTTATCCGGTGCAGTTCTTTTCTGTTCACAAAATTTAATTCCGGATCTTGTTTCTGTTTACGCTGCTTTTTGTGTGTGTTTGTGTATGCAGATCCGTAGCTGCGTTTTTGTTCTTTTGTTTTTACAACAAAGTGGTATCAGATCATGAGTTTCAAACTTGTGTTCTTTTTATAAAAAGGAAACATAAAGTGCATAATTTGTTACAAAAGCCTTGAGTACATGTAAAACAGTCTCTCATATTTAGCTGCAAGTTTACCTACATAAAGTTGAATTACAATAGGGCAACATTATCAAGGGCGTATACAACCTTGATTCTTCTACACACATTTGCTTATAAAGCTCTCTTATTCTGTTGTCCGAAAATAAAAACGGCTTGTTGTACACAAAGTTTTATACTTTTGCGAATTCAACTGTGGCCTTCCCGTAATGTGCTTTTCTGAAGAAATGCTTGACATAATCAGAGTGAAGGACATGCTTATACAGTGGTCTCTCTCCACTCTGAAGTACTTCCGGCAGAGGTCCTATAACGTCATTAGGCCGTGGGTTCACAAATATCGGGACTGAAATCCTGTTACTGCATCCATTGGCACTAACACGATGTTCAACACTTTTGTACTTGCCGTTACTCATGATCTGAAGTGCATCTCCAACATTGATCACCAAAGATCCGCTAACTGGAGGGACATGAATCCATTTCATAGTCTCTGTGTTTCTCACGTAAAGCCCCCCAATATCATCTTGAAGAAGTATAGTGAGTGTGGATACATCTGAATGACGCCCCACGCCGACAGTGAGCTCAGGGTTAGGACATTTGGGATAGTAGTTGAGGTTAATCCTCTTTGACCCCATTAGAACTGATTCTTTGGTCTCGTCTATCTCTTTTACATTCAGTCCATTCATCAGTATCATCAGCAACTTGTTGACAACAATTTCAGAACTCGTTATGTATTCCAAAGCTTGATTCCTATCGTCAGAAAAAAGAAGAAATTTAACAATTTGAACTAGTTCGATTGCCTTTGTTTACAATGTATAGTCAAATACAACATATTATGTACCTGCAAATTGGAGGCCAGTGGGAAGCACACTCATCATCCGAGACATAAAAGAGGCTGAGATAATCCTTCCACTCAAGAGCTTTCTCGGCATCAGGAGTAAAGCTTGTACCGAAACGAACGTTATTGGTAACTGATCGTTCTTTTGAGTATTTCCGTTTTTCTTGCGGTGGCAAAGCAAAAAACTGGTGAGTTGCATCTTTGACATCTTCAAAAACATGAATGGGAACTCCATGGTTCACAATCTGAAAGAAACCCCATTTCTGTGCTGCATCACACACTGCTTTTGCAACTTTCGTTTCACTCCAGTTGTACATATCGATAACTGGAATGGAATAATCACGTTGCACTTCTTCAATGCTCGTATCAAATCGTTCTTGCAGAGGTTGAATGTACTGCTGTGGTAGGGCCTGGAGTCCCAATTCAGCTAAGCCTTTCACTCCATTACCTTTGTGCACCACGAAATCGACAATGTTGAGTGAGTTTGCAGCTGAGTGGATCGTCGAGATCGATGGAGCCATGGTTTAATTAGAGAGATCAGGTTGTGTGTAGACTGCTAGTAAACGAAATGGTTAATGTGATGGGTTAGTGTAGTGTAACTGGTTACTATTTATAGAAATTAGAAGAAGGCTTTTATCAACTTTTTTCTGCCAAGGTTGCATTATTCATGCTTTAATTAAGAAAATGCCTATATATATATATATGCATGCATGGCCCAACACACTGCGGTTGGTTAGTGAAAGAAACATTTCCATTAACAATAACCCATTACAGTATAATCTTATCTCGTTAAATTAAAGATTTATAGATAACACATTATACTTTATATGTAAAAAAAATCCTCAATATACTTATTAGCTATTCAAATATTGATATAAATTGTTACAGTATATTACACTGTATTTTGTATGTTTGTATGGGTCAGCAGACTAGTATATATAGTAAATTACACGGATCGATCATTGTGTTTTTTTTTTTTTTTTAATTTTCATCCCTATAAGAATTTAATTACAATAAGCATTTCCATTAAAAAAAATATATATATATATCCTAAACCCGTTTCCATAGTTATTCTTTTTTCTATAATGGGAAGTGATATTATTACAATTCTTTTGATAAATGTACCACAACTGTACATTATTGGCTTGTAAATCAGTTGTAAAACTTATACATGCATTTTGATACATCCATCAAAAATAGTGATACGAATATCAACTCTTTTTAAAAATACCCTTTTATTCGTATGTGTTAGACAATTTCTGTGGAGCGTTTAAGACGACTAAGAAAATTTAAAGTCTTGAGAATTTGTAGCATCAAACAAACGCTCCTTAAACAAACAAACAAACTAGGACTTTTAATCCAATCATCCCACTTCATATTCGTGCTCCTACACCTGCACTTATACCACGGAGAACATGATCGATGATAGAGTCGGGTAAATGATATATAGGGAACATGAACCTTGGCAAGGTTGCATTATTAAAACATATTTATATATCATATTTAAAAATTTTAATAACACAATGATATGAATATTTAAAAACAGAACATAACGAAACATATTTATATAAAAAGGCTTTGCTTAAGGCAATCAAACATATTTAAAAGAAATAAAGTATAACGTAACATAAATAGGTTCATGTATCTAACACATAAACATAAAAATGATTAGTTAAAGAAAATCATTTATATAAAATTTTTTAATAAAAATGCAATAAAATAAAAGGGAAAAATAATAAAGAAAAACATATTTAAAAATATGCATCTAAAAACATAAACATAATATAAGTAAACATCCAATTAAGAGAGAGGTATTCTCAATTAGTTATAGTAAAAGATATGACACGTGTCTTAAATTTTAAATTTATAAGTACATCAAAATTACCAATTTACCTTTAAACATACAATACTAATTAACTTAAAACTAATTATAATCCAATAAATGCTAAATCACAAAATAAAATAGAAACTTTTTTTCTTCTAAATAATACAAGTACAAATGTACAATAATGTCACACATATCATAATTTTTCAACCAACTCAATAAATTTAAATCAAAATTTGTTAATAATATTCACAATCAAAAATATTTACATAAACATTTAAACTTTAATAAGTAATATAAAAATAAAAACAACCATATTCAACTATTTACTATAAAAATAAAATGCGAACATCGATTATCATTATCTCCACTACCATGTATAGTATAGTATGGTAGTGGAGAAAGATAATCGATGTTAGCATATTATTTTTATAGGTTATAGTTGAATATGATTGTTTTTATTTTTATATCTATACTCCTATATAAAAGAGCAACTCCCATCCTTTTTCAACTTTCTGTCTTTAAAATACTCAAATTACCCCTCAATTTAAAAAGTTTTTTTTTATATAATTAACCAATATACCTAAAATATCCTTAATGAAATAATTTACAACATGTATCTCTTAACTCCTAAAATAACTACACTACCCTTTTTACATCAATTACATTTACATTAATAACCACACCATCGCCGCCGGCACCACCATCACCACTAGTCGCCGCCACCACGTACCCACCCGTTGCCGCCACCACCACACCGCTATCACTACGACTATTGCCTTCGCATCACGCGGACACCAGTCTAGTTCTTTTTAACATGTCTTATACCGTATCATATCTACCCCAAAATCACTTTATCCGCTTCTTCTGAATTAAAGTTCAATTCATCC
>JAOEHQ010022744.1:0-14288 GCA_025447715.1 Asclepias incarnata
GAATATGAATAATGTAAATAGAATTTGGCATATGGCCCTTAATCAAGCATACATCATTCTTTAAAAGAAATTTGTTAATGTAGTAAGCAATTTTTTTGCGGCTTCTCGAAAAGAAAAACATTATTCAAAAACTTAGGGGTTGTTTGGTTTGAAAGTAGGAAACACCATGGGTTTCAATACTTGTAGGAATGGAATTGGGTTTTTTAAACCCACCAAGGGAGATGAGTTTAAATGTGCCTAGTGTAATGGGTTGGATTCATACTTTTTGGTCCCAACCTATGAACCAAACATTTTAATTTGTAATCAAACTTATTCCTTCATTCCTATACCTACTAACCAAAAACCACCTTAGTAATATAATGACTTTAATAAATTATTATTCATAGGATTTGATTGCTTACTCGAATATTTAATGCTGGTTGATCACCACGTTCATTACCTGTAAACATAAAATTGTTCAAATGATCACAAGTCCTAAATCAAATAAAATTGAAATTAATTTAATTTGGATACAAGTACCTTCGTATAGTTCTAGAGTGATTTTTGGAACGACAATGCCAGTGTAAGAAATTCCCGCTATATATAATGGACTCCTCAAAAACTTAGGATGGTCTATGAGAAACTGTTCATTAAATTATATACAACACAAATAAGCTTCCAGAAAAGCATTCAAGCAATATTTGGATAAAAGTAAGTGTGCCACAAAGTACATATATAAAATATAGGAATAAAGTGCCATATTGAATACTAAAGATTGAATGGTAACAAACTATTTGCTAACCATGGTTGAACCAAAAATTAAATATGACTATAGAGTTTTAGTGTAACCTTTTTAATAAATTCAGTAGCTTGGGTAGCTAGATTACTATCACTGCTAATCCATCCTTTTTTGATTTCAGCGTACGAAAAACCGCCTCCAGCAGGTATATCAATAAAAATTATACTGAGCATCTACAAAAATACAACAACAGCGAGGATAATAATAATTACCAAGTTAGTTTGCGAATTAAAATACTTTGATTGAGGGTGATTAGTTGAATGTGTAAACCTGAGTCCATGCATATTGATTCAATTCTAAAGTGGGATTATCTACGCCATTATCCCATTTGATGCTAATTGGACCTACATACATCATATAAACAATGAATCCATTATTTTAGTAATTAATATTTCTTGCATGCAACCACATTATCTTAAACATTTTATCTTCTTATATAATAGTGTTAAGGGTTTCAAAATATAAAGAATTATACATTAATGTTTATAATGAGTATTCAACTAAAAAATGCTTATTGTGGGTATGTAACTTGTTATTTGATACAAAATGTATAACTGTGACAACTGTCACCGGAACGTCCCACTCGTCGTTCATTTCCGTTCATGTACAAGTCCATACAGTTCGTCATCAGTCAATTAAGTCATGTTCACACTAAGTACAATTTCAAGCGAGTTTATGTTCAATTTTAAGTGCTTTTAGTATTTGGAATATTGGTGCGAGAGTTTGAGATCGAAATGAATGCTACTTGTCTTATAGAAATGCCATCTAAAAGTAAAGCACTTAAAATTGAGCAAAATGGATATTTAAATAATTAAAATAGTCATATTTATAGTTGTTTGAAAGTTAATAGAAAAATATATCCAATTATGTCATAAAAACTTTCTTACGAGCATCGAGTCGCTTTAAATCGAGCGGCCAAAGGTTTTCGGGAGGCGGTCAATGCCTGGTCAAAGAGCCTTATGAAGGTCAAAAACCATCCTAACCTTCCTCATTCTCACTCATTTTCACTTTTACTTCCTCTCTCTCTCTCTTCTCTCTCCATAGTCGTCTCTTTCTCCCTCTCTATCTTCTTTTTCCTTTCAATTTGTGGTAAGAAAACTCATAGATCTAAACACCCAATTGTTTGTTTATCTTAAATCTCATAAAAGTCATGTATATAAGATCATATATATGTAAGATCGGCTGGAATAAAAGGAAAACTTAAAGAAACCGATTTGTTCAAGGGAAAATCACTCAAATCCATGTGTTTTGGTCCAAAGCTTCTTCGATCTTTTGCGTGTTGCAAGTGGTTCGAGTCCAGATGGTCGACCACGTAGAAGTTCTACGTGGTCAACTCCGGTCAAACCTTTCTTTTTCTTCTTCGTGTTCTAAGGTTTCCATGGCTGATTTCCTTCGTGCTGACGTCAGCACGAAGGTGAAATTATCTTGGTGCTGGTCAGCACGAAGATGTTTGTCTTCTTCATTTCTTTTCTTTTCTGGTTCTGTCCGTACGCGTGTATATACGTATATGCTTTTGTTTGTGTGTGTATGTGTTATCGTGTGTGTGTGTTGTAGCTCTTTTGCGTGCCTGATCTTTTGTTTCTTCTGTACGTATGCGCATGTGTATCTCTTGTCATCTACGTATAGGAATATATGTATATATATATATATATATATATAATAGCGTATCAGTGTATAACGTGGTGGGTCATCAGCGTGTCCGAGTCCAAGTAATTATCCAAGTGGTTGGGCCTTTTAGGTCATTCCTGTGTCGGGCTTCATCCATCTAGCCCAATTATCTTTGTAGTTTGGTTTTCAAGTATCTCGTCTTGTCTTTGCGTTCTAGTGTACAATTCGAGGGCCGGGTTATCAAGTGTTACCCTCTTGGGATTCGATATATATAGTTGTCATTCGAGATAATAATAAACCCTAATGATTTAATAAATTAAAAATGAGTTTAAGAAGAAGACACTAGTGTAGCACATAAACATGTACAATTAAGTTCAAATACCTACTGTGTGTGACATTGTGGGACATTTGGATTGCTCGAGTGCATACTGTATACTGAGATAGACTATTCATGTTTAAGATCATTGTGCTAGGTCATTTGTGCTTATTCATTTCGTCAGGTGAGTTCGTAGCCCCTTTTTTACGTGCTTTAGGGTGGAAAGTATACTCGTTTTCTAACCGTTGTCGTTTTTTGTTTTATTTTTGTACAATATATACCGTTCATTGAGCTGTACGTTTTAGATTTACTTGTACATGTTCATTGCTTGGTACCAAGTCAGTCTCTATTCATGGGATCCGTTCATTAGTGTCATTGGGATGCGTTCCTGGTACTAGTCCCCGTCGTTATGTGCATTAGGTACATTTATGTGATAGCTTGGTTATTTGTGTTCGAGACATTTGGTATGTAATTCTATGTTTTTATATATTGTACAAAATCTTTATGTTCCTAATAAAATCGATAGGTTTTCATGTTCATTAATAGTTCATTTGTACAAAAACCTATGAACTCATCAACCTCGTGTTGACATATTTTAGTATACTTTTTAGGTAATCGAGTTAATCGGAGGAACCAGAAATAGGAGCTGATAGAGCAAGGAGGCTTGGATCAAGGAACACTCGCGCATCTTTTGTTAGCTAGGTTCAGGGATATGCACATTGGTTAGCGCTTTCTTGATACACTCAAATTCACGTGGTCCCGGACCCGTATGCTCCCTTATGGGATGAATGTTGTATTAACATATTAGTACATTGTTCATTTATGTAAGGTTTTATGCATGTTCATTGTGTGATTTGATGTGCTTGTACATGTGCAAGTGCTTGTTCATTTAGATATTTCTATGTAATTCCATGTCATGCGGTGCATTTCATGACATCCCATGATTCCGCCGAGTTGGGGTATTATAGAATGGTATCAGAGTCGTGGTTATAGAGAATTAGGTGGTTTGGCCTAGACTATATCCTAAGTACCTCATGTAGCATATATAATAGGAACTTATATGTGCATCCTTGACGTGCTAACTTCACTTCTGTTTATGTTCATGTACATCTATGTGTGGTATGTGTTCAAGTACTTATATGAGTTGTTGGTAAAATGCATTATGTTCATGTTCATGTAAATATTCATGTTCATGTATCTATGTTAAGGGTCATTGGTCATGTGCTTATGTGTTCACATGCATGTGTATCTTGTTGTTGATTGGATGATTGACTCTGTTATTGTAGAGCAAAATGAAATGATGGCAATAATGAGTATGGCATTGAGATATCATAGAAGCGCCTCTGATCAACGGTTCTACGATTATCGCCACGAGATGGGAGAGTTATTGGTATCACGGATTGCACATGTACGGTTTGATATGGCAGGTAACCTAAAATATCAAAGTATATTGGTATTGTGGTGGGTTAGACGTTGGTACGCCCTTTATATAAACGTTACCGATGCATCAAAAGTATTTCAGAACCGGATCCCGGTATGCTTTTAATGTGCACAAGATGTAGTGGGTTAGCCGCTAGTACACCCATATATAAGCATCAAAGGCACACTAAAAGTAGGAACTAGACCCAGACCATATTTTAACTGCAATGGGTTATGGTTATATTATATATATCGTATGTTAATAGTATTTCATCATGGATGGCATGATTAGGAAAAGTTCATAATTAAGATCATAAAGCTAAGATTCGAGTGTGTTCATTGAGTGCAACGCGTGACATCGACATCGACAATCGCTAATCCGTGACTAACTTTTCTAGTGACATATGTACGTCTGTGTAGGATAGATGGCAAGGGAGAGAGTTAATGCAATCGGAGGTGGTCGTGGTGGTGGTCGTAGGGGTGGACGTGTAGGAGGTCGTAGAGGTAGTCGTGGTGCTGGGGGTAGAAGAACCCGTGCAAGACCAGCGTCAAAACCCGCTAAATAAAGAATTGATTCCGATGATCACTGAAGTAGTGAACACGGTCTTGGATTAGAGAACTACAGAGGCTGCTGTCAGTCAGGATAATGTTGAAGCGGCACAGGTGAATGTGAATGATGACCCGGTTAATGCTGAAGAGGGTCAAGGTGGTGGCGAATACTACGAGAACATCGAAGAAGGGATTCGTGTCAGGAATATGCCGAGGAGGCTAAAGGTTGGAGCTAAGAAAGGGTGTGTTTACAAATATTTTAAGAAGTGTGGTGCTCAAGACTATGATGGAAGAGGTGGGGTAGTGAAATTTCTTCAATGGCTTGAGAAGATGGAGGCGGTGATTAACATCAGTGAGTGTACCCCAGATCAGAGGGTCATATACGTGGCGAACTCATTCAATGTGGATGCATTGTCATGGTAGAATACCCAATTGCAAGTCAGAGGCAGAGCAACAGCTTAGGGAATGGCATGGTATACCTACAAAGAATTGATGTTGAAGAAGTTCTGCACACCGGTCGAGCTACAAAGATTGGAGCTGGAATTTTGGAACATAAGATGGTGGGTGCTGATCATGCTGGTTATACTATCCGTTTCCATGAGTTGTCAAGGTTGGTTCGCACTTGGTCACACCATAGTCCAAGAGTATCGAGAAGTATCTCCGTGGATTGGTTCCTCAAGTAAGGGAACTATGGTTGTGGTTCTCCCACTTACCCTTGAAGAAGCTGTATTGAGATCTGAGGCTATGACGGATGAACTAATTCAGTGTGGAACTCTTCCTGGTTGTTGGAAGCAAAAGGAAGGATACTGGTGAGGTAAGTGGTAGTAAGAAATTCTGGAGACATGATGGAAAGAAGCTAAAACAGAGGTAAAGCGTTTGTGGCTGTTGATGTTGGCAAGAAGGATTACGTGGGTCCTCATCCTAAGTGTGGAAAGTGTAACCTCCACCATTTCGCGAACCAGCAGTGTATGACATGTTATAATTGTATAAAGGTTGGGCATAAGGACAATGACTGCAGGGAGGAAAATGCGCCAGTGGCTCCTCTGAATGTGGCGCCAGTGAACCAGAGAAGACCACAGGAAAATCGTGGAGCATGTTATGAGTGTGGGGCCACTAATCATTATAGAAATGCTTGTCCACAGTGGGTTGAGCAATCAAGATAGGGGCAATTAGGTTCACAATGCTAGGGGTCGTGCTTTTGTACTTAATGCTATTGAGGTCGCAACAATCCTATTGTTGTCGCAGGTACCTTTCTCTTAAACGGTAGTTATGCTACTGTTCTATTTAATTCAGGAGCTGATTATAGTTTTGTTGACACTGGTTTTTTCCATTGTTGGGTACTAAGCCTAGTCTCATGCATGTGTACTTTGATGTTGAGATGATTAATGGTGAGCTAGTCAGGTTAGATCAAGTCATTCGTTCATGTACATTGGTTATTAACAATCATCCATTCCTTATCAATTTGGTAACTTTTGACATGGGAAGCTCTGACATCATTGTGGTAATGGATTGGATGTCATTAGTCGATGCTTCGATTTTATGTATTGCTAGAAGTACTGGGTGAACAGTGCGAGTCAAATGAGAGGCATGTCATGAGTGTATCAAGTAAGGAGGTTAGGTTGGAGGGCGTCCCTGTCGTTCATGATTTTCAGGACGTATTTCCCGATGACTTACCTTGTCTACCCCCGTCACGACAGTTATATTTTGGCATTGATCTTGTTCCTGATGTGGCTCCTATAGCGAAGTCTCCATATCAATTAGCGTCATCAGAAATACAAGAGTTGGCGGCTTAGTTGAAGGAACTCCAGGATAAAGGTTTTATCTGACCGAGTCATTCACCGTGGGGAGCACCTATTTTGTTCGATAAGAAGAAAGATGGTTCATTCCAGATGTAGATTGATTATAAGGAGCTAAAGTGAAGAATTGTTATCCCCTCCACAGGATTGATGATCTATTTGATCAGCTCCAGGGTGCCAAGTACTTTTCAAAGATAGATTTGCGATCAGGGTACCATCAGTTGCGTGTACATGAAGACAACGTACCCAATACTGCTTTTAGAACGAGATATGGTCATTTTGAGTTCACAGTGATGCCATTTGGTTTGACAAATGCGTCGACGGTGTTCATGGAATTGATGAATAGAGTGTGTCGATCGTATTTAGACAACATATTGATCTACTCGAAGACAAAGGAAGAGCATGTTGAGAATGGTGTTGGAATTGCTGAAAAAAGAGAAGTTGTACGGAATGTTTTCGAAGTGTGAGTTCTGGCTAGAGGAGGTCCATTTTCTGGGGCATGTAGTGAACAATAATGACATTCAAGTGGATCCGAGCAAGATTTATTCAGTGACTGCAGAGACACCAACTGAAGTCAGGTAGTTTCTTGGCTTGGCTAGCTACTACAGGCATTTCATAGAGAATTTATCGAAGATTGCATTACCTCTTATGAATTAGAATTGGGAGCGGTGGTGTTTGCTTTAAAGTGTTGGAGGTACTATTTGTATGGGACAAAGAGCGTGATCTACACAGACCACAAGAGTCTTTAGCATATTTTTGATCAAAGTGAGTTGAACATGAGACAACGGAGATGGCTAGAATTGTTTAATTAGTGACTACAATTGTGTAATTCGCTATCATCCTGCTAAGGCAAATGCAGTTGTAGATGCTTTAAGTAGAAAAGAAAGGATTAAGCCACGACGAGTTCGTGCTATGAGTATGACTGTACAACGTAGTGTGCGTGATAGGATAATCGAGGCGCAGTTAGATGCTATACTACCAGGGAATTTTGTGAAAGAGGAACTAAGTGGGTTGGAACAACAATTTGAAAAAAGAGAGGATTATGGGTTATATTTTATTGATAGATTCTGGGTCCCAATTGTCGGTGATATACGGACGGTATTGATGGACGAGGCACATAAGTCGAGGTATTCTGTGCATCCGGGTTCAAATAAGATGTATTTTTATTTGAGAGACTTGTATTGGTGGCCAGGAATGAAGAAGGACATAGCTAAGTATGTTAGCGAATGTTTGACATGCTTACAAGTGAAAGCTGCACATCGAAAGCCTCCGGGTTTGTTACAGCATGATACCATTTGGGTGATTGTTGATTGGTTAACAATGTCTGCGCACTTCTTAGCCATTTTGTGAGACCGACAAGTTTGACACTATGGTCAGACTATATATCAAGGAGATTGTGTGGAAACATGGAGTGCCAATCTCCATTATTTTTGACAGAGATCATTTCACGTCAGGATTTTGGCAAGCGTTTCAGAAAGATTTGGGAACGAAGCTTGATATGAGTACGACGTTTCACCCTCAAACTGATGGCCAGAGCGAACGTACAATACAGACGCTTGAAGACATGTTGAGAGCTTGAGTGATCGATTTCGGTGGTAACTGGGATGCACATCTCCCATTGATCGAGTTTTCGTATAACAACAGTTACCACTCGAGCATTCAATGTGCTCCGTTCGTAGCCCTGTGTTGAAGAAAGTGCCGTCCACCCGTCGCTTGGGCAGAAATTGGTGAAAGTCAACTGAGAGATAATGGTTGAAACTACTAGGAAAATTGTGAAAATCAAGGAATGGTTGAAGGTTGCACGTAATCGGCAAAAGAGTTATGTCGATGTGAGACGCAGGCCTTTGGAATTCTATGTGGGCAATTTTATGTTACTAAAGGTTTTACCTTGGAAAGGCGTGGTGAGATTTGTGAAGTGTGGTAAGTTAGGGCCAAGATACATTTGACCGTTTGAGATGACGGAGCATATCGGTCATGTGGCTTTTTTTTGAAACTTCCCCAGGAACTTAATGGCGTGCATGATGTATTTCACGTGTCGAATCTGTGTAAGTGTTTAGTTGATCCGTCACATCATGTGCCCATGGAAGAGATCCAAGTGGATAACAAGCTGAACTTCATGCAAAAACCGGTCAAGATTGTAGACCGTGAGACCAAGAAACTAAAGAAGAGCAAGTTTACAATTGTTAAGGTTAGGTGGCAATCAAGGCGAGGGCCTGAATTTACATGGGAGCGAGAGGATCAGATGAAGTCTAAGTATCCTTAGCCGTTTGAAAACTAGAGTATTAGTTGAATTTCGGGGACGAAATTCCTTTAACGGGGGATGATGTAACAACTGTCCCTCAAGGCTCATTAGTTATTTGTATTCAAATGTAGTTTGACGTGTAATTAAGATTTAAGTTCGAAATGAGAAGAAAGTATTCATGATATAATAAGGTCTTTGTGGTTTAGATTATTCATTCCTACGGTTGATTTACGACATAAAGCTTTAGTGTCCGTTAGGAATGCCAAATTTAAAAGTAAAACGCGTTAAAATGAAATAAGTAAACATTCGAAAAGAAAACATGGTCATGCGAATAGTCATTAGAAAGGTAATTCAAAAATGTGTTTTAATACATCAACAAAATATTTGAACAAGTCTCAGGTCAAGAGTTTTAGTTAAACTAATCAATTGTCGAGAAAAACTGGAAATGGCTGCGAGAGTGTGTAAGGTAGGAACAAAACTCTTTCAATACCCCATCTCTCCCTCATTCACATACTCTCTCTCTCTCTCTCTCTCTCTCTCTAACATCAAGAACACTCTCACTTCTCTCTCTAAATTGTCTCTAAAAACTCAATAATTTCGGGTTTAATCAAGCAAGAAAATCAAGAGATTCTCATCATCATCTTCTTCTACTAGATCCATTAATAGGTACATCTCGTTTTCTTAACAAAATTAAAGTTTTATTTTTCCTTACACTATAGCTCAATTTACATCACAATTATAGGAATGGTTAGTATAATTAACACTTTGTTAACGAAAAACTCTTTTCCAAGCCTTGAAAATATGTTCTTTAAACTCGGTTTTGTATACATAACGAATGCATTCGCATATTGGTTCAAGAAATAACAAGATAATCTATCCTACAAAGTGTTTTCCATGCTTGATTCAGTTTGTTTAAACTCCTTATGGTCAAACTCTCATAGATCTGGTCAAACTCCCATAGATCCGGTCAAACCTCATATATTTAGCCAAAGGATAGATCCGGCTAGTCAAAGGGCTTAGATCCGGTTAAAGGATAGATCCGGCTAGTCAAAGGGCTTAGATCCGGTCAACAAACTCGGTCAAACGCCTTAGATTCGGTCAACACATCCGGCTAGGGTCAAGAAATCAAGAGTCAACACGAGTCATGGAAGTCAACATGAGTCAACAGACCCATGTGGGCCAAGATCTGGCCATCTGAAACAGTTTACCTGGTCAACAGGTCCCTGTGAAGCTTTTTGGGCCAAAACATTCACTTTTCAGCCTTGTTTCTTCGATCAAGTCGTGGAACTTAATGAGCCTAGCTTTTAGTCTCAAGCGGGTCTACGTCCTCGGTAATTGGAGTCCTAGTCAAATGTAAACTAGTGTCGGTAAACATTTAAGTAGGATAAAAGCGAACTTGTGTGGGAATTTATAATGGACTAGGGTAAATGTTTATCCCAAGAACTAACTATCGGACCTTTCATTTATTGAATTACGCATATGATAGGGTTTGGCTATCGAGGATATTGATACTACGGTCAGTGAATACTTCTGTGACTTTCGATCATCTTGTGAGTTTCGTAGCCCCTATTTTCCATAATATTTGGGGTGGAAAGTGTACTCGTAGAGTCGATAGCTTTTAATGTACAATATACAATTATGTATCTAGATAAGTTTACCTATGTAAGTGCCTTTTAGGATGATTCACCCAGCACACGTTATCTGTGGGAAAAATGAAACATGAAACAATCGCCAATTGTGCGACCCGTGGGGACTCGAGGTCCTATAGGGGTATTGCGGTAAACATGATACAATTAGTTGTTCGGTTTCTTGTATTTGTGTGATTATTTGTGTATACAGTGATATATGTGATACAAGTGCATTTACGTGTGCAAACTTACTGTAAATATCCCTATAGCCTCGCTTATATTGTACAAAATATTTGGTTATATCGACACAAAACATGATTCATAACTTTTAAACCTACGAACTCACCAACCTAGTGTTGAAAAATTTTAGTACACTTTTCAGGTAATTAGGCGAACCAAGGAAATCAAGGATGGTATATTGCTAGAGTTGGCTAGATCAAGGGGCGACACACATCTTTTGTTCGCTAGGTTTCGGGGATATGCGCACTTATGTTACCACTCCCTTGATTGACTTTAAATTCACACGGCAATGTAGCCCGTATGCTCCCATTAGGGATGAAAATTTGTAATTACGATTGTACTAGTTGCATTATGTTATGTATTATTGTGTGGCTTGGACGTTCCAATCTTATTTATATAGTATGCTCTATGTAAAATCCAGGTCATGTTGTGTTTTTCGTGGCATCCCATACTTCCGCCTTTGTTGGGGTGTTACATTTTTCCTCTATTTTTTTATAGCTATAGCCGAAGAGTGGTGACCATTGTGGCGTTGTTCTTGAGTGGTGGCAACAGGGTACCCGGTAGTGGTGGTGCTCGGCGGCGACCTTTGCACATTTTATCTTCAATCTCTTTTTCTCTTTGAGGTACTTATTTATTTCCTTCTTTATTTGTGTAGCCTAAAATACGGAGGAGATATAAAATGAAAGTTAAGTTTTCTCTTTAATAGTTTTAAGTGTTCGACTTAGAGTGTTGTGTTGATTCTGTGTTAAAGAGGGTTCCTTGATGTTTGATAGGTTTCCCCTACTCGTGGCATGGATGCTTGTATGGAATAAATTTACCACGTGGTCGTGGGTTCGTGTCCCACGGATGGTGTCAATGTTTGAGCACGTATTGAAATGCTCAATCAACGATGAGTTTTAACCGTGAGAATCACCGAACCTCCTGCTCAGTGGCGGATCTAGGATTTCAACTCACGTAGGTCCTTGACATTGACTTGACGACTTAGTTGAGACAAAGAAAAAAATGAAATGGGTCGGACTGACTTATCGTGTCACAAATGCAAAGATATAAACATGAATTCGATACAGGGGCGGTTTATTGCATACCTTACCAATACTACTATAAAAATAAAAACTACAAAACGATAGTAGCATATCCAGAAAATACTTACAATACTACTCGACGAGGTTTCTGACTTTGAAATTGCTTCATAAGGTCCTCATTACTAATACCATCTAATACATCCTTTTCGATATATGATACTAAGCAATCATTCATAAAGTCATCACTCATTTTGTTGCGCAAATCCGACTTTATCAACTTCAAAAATCTAATATAAATATATAAATATATAAATACATAATATAATAATTATATAAATATAAATATAAATAAATAATAAATATTAAATTCATTACCTTTGTCCTGTACTCCTGTTACTTTTTAGATGGAAGTTTCAATTTCAATTTGACAATTTGAAAAGTATGTGTCAGGCGGCGGCCGCTTAATTCCTTCTTCTTTTTTATTTTATTTTTATGTTTCACTGTTTCAGACTTCAAATCACGTGGGACAATGGGACCGTGGGTTTTTAAATTTTTTTTTTTTATTGTGCTTTGTAAAGATTTTAGTATTTAAGTGGTTGATGGGCTACTACAAATACTTAATGAGTTTAATTTAGGTCCATAAAAAATATTATGCTCACAAAAATATAAGGTAGGTCCTGACCAAATTTTAACGTAAGTCCTAAAAAATATTATCACATCGTCTATAAATTTTTTTTTGAAACTAAGGTAGGTCCTAGGACCCGCCTAACACTACTCTGGATCCGCCCTTGCTCCTGCTTGGGAGTGTAAACCTAATAAGTTCTTGGTGAACCTAAGGTGGTTGATGATTCTCCTAAAGAGATAAAGTTTCTCTTTCTAGAAGGATTTGAATGAGTGATTGACTGTAAATGCGTGAGTGTGCAATTGAATATTCTGCCATTTCTTTTCTTTGTCTACTCGCCTCCTGCTAGCCGCTGTGAGCCTAGACCTATTTCCTTTCTTTGTTTGCTCGCTTCTCGCTAGCCGCTACTAGGCATTGATAATATGTCTTTATGATTTGTTTTACTTCTTCTTATTGTTACGCTAGCCGCTATCTATCTTTCTCTTTTCATTAATTGCTTCGGATTCTTTCTCTTCTCTTCACACTTGTTCCCGATTCTCTCTCTTCTTCTTCTTTCCTCTTCTCGGCTCTCGCTAACAGCCGCTGTCCGCTTCCTTCTTCTCGGCTCTCGCCACTCGCAGCATATATATTTTTTATGGGTCGACCGTGATGTATATGTATAAGTTAAATTGGATCGTAAGTCATCAACAAACATATCAGATTTGTTTGTTTGTTAATCGAATTAACTCTGGGTGCAAATGAAAACTTATAACTCACATCATTCATTATGTACATTTTAGATACATATTATGAAGCATCAATGATAGAGAGACGTCAACTATACTACTACTGTCAACGCATTCTTAAGTCAAAAAATCTAATCTTAAATTCCTTTAAGAGTCATATATGTTTACGAGTTCACGAAATAGCTCGAGAAGAAAATGAGTAGGAAACTGACATACCTATATTTTCATACAAGAAGGTTCCTAAACCAGAAGTCCCAGGACCGCCAGGAATAAAGAATATGAGTGGGTCTTGTGCTGGATTTCCAGTTGACTCAACAAAATAGTAGAACAGTTGTACGTCTTCTTTCTCCCCTATGCCAACATATCTTCAACACAATATACTTGAATGATTAATAATTAGATGAACATATCAATAATGCATATATATGTTTTAGTAAATTCATATGCAAGAAAACTAAAATGTACCAAAGCCTAACTTTAATGTTATTGTTTGTTGCCCCATTTCACACATTGACAATTTATCTAATCCTCACTAATAATATTGCTACAAAATAATAGTACTGGCAAGTGGTTGTTTTTGAGAATATAATTGAAATCCAATGATATATAAATACCCGGTTTCAAGTTTGAAAGGAAGATCACCAGGATATCCAGGAAGTCTTTTAATGATTGATTTGGAATGAGAAAGGTAATAAGATTGAATGATAATGATTACTAAAAAATGAAACAAGGTTTTGAGCTTGGAATCCATTAGATTTGTTTTCTATCTATTACCAGATTCTTGGATGGACTACAATGGAAACTAGTTATAGTATAGTGGACGTTTTCTGTGGATATAAGCAATACACTTGTCTTTTTGGAATATGTATTTAAGAAACGTGTAGTTGGTGTGAGGAAGACATATTTACAAAAATGGCATCTAGTACTCATTCCAAAATTCCCTACCACCATATATGAAAACCAAATAGTGAACAATAATAATCCAACGGCAATCAGTCATAGGGCCGTACTTCGTGGTCCGACATGGTGAGGCCATGTGCGGTCAAGCGTTATGAATAGGTGATAAGATTACAAAACACCCATATGGCTAAGATCATCCTGGATTCATCCTTAACCGCTTAACCTTTTCATCTATATTTTTTCGTGTCAAGCATCACCTTCTCACACTGATTGAACACCAAACCGTAATTACACTTTAGGGCGTGGATTGTTGTTTGTATGATTTATTGGCGATTCCCCGAAGGTAGGCCACTGCCTTTACGCCGAGAGTATTAGGGTGTGTTGATGTTTTTCGGATATGACTAAGATGATCATGATGCCGAATAAAGGGAGGGTTTCTCCCT
>JAOEHQ010022755.1:0-14288 GCA_025447715.1 Asclepias incarnata
TTATTACAGACTGTAGAAGTATTAAATGCACAGTTGTGGTAAAATAATCAAAAAGTGTGGTACTAATATCAATTCCCTTTTGAAATATAAAAAATATTAATAGTTTATGATCATATTTTTTAATTTACGAGTTTTACTTGCTTTTGCAGTTTTAAAATTGTGAAGGGAATAAAGTTGATTTGGAAGAGAGTTTTGGATACTTTGATGGGCATTGACGTCTTTGAATTTCATTTGTATGTGAGATTTTAGTTTTTTTAAGATTACGTGAAGAGATTTTATTCATATGATTGCTATTTTATATGAGTATGAATGTTAAATAATATATTTTTTTTCTTTCTGAAATGAGTTGGTTTATCTACTATAATTTACATCTTGTGTTCATGTATTGGGTTAAGTCTAAAGTAAACTTTAACTCATTATCAGGAAATACAAACGATGAAAGAGACTCGACTCCAAACAATATAAGAACAAACTTCATTTTATTCTTCACTCACATATCATCAAACTATATTTTATCGACTATAATAATAATAAAATTATTGAATGTGTACCGCGCGGGTTCTAACCTAGTATACATATGTATTATAGGGGGGAAAATAAAAATATTAGTGTAAAATAATTATAAAAAGTTTGATAAAACAATTACTTTCGGTTTTGTTTACACTACACACTCACTTAAACGCACCCACACTCGATCTGAAAAAACACACACATACACACACAATCAAACAAAAACAAGCATTCAAACTCTCATCTCTACAAAACCAAAACTTCGCAATTAACCATCATCTTCCGATGAACAACAACAACAGTAACAACAACCGCCGGTATCCTCCCGGTATCGGAAACGGCCGTGGCGGCGGAGGATATTACGGCGGCGGTAATTATCAAACAAACCCTAATTACCAAAATCAACCTAGAAACCCTAATTACCAAAATCAACAGTCACAACAACAGTATAATCAGCAGCAGCAGCATCAGCAGAAGCAACAGTGGCTAAGATTAAACCCTAATAATAATACTAATAATCCTACTGGTTCTTCTTCTAATAATAATACTAATTTTGAAGTTGAGAAAACTGTTCAGTCAGAAAACACTACTACCGTCGATTCGAGGTCTGTATAATATGTATATTTATATTTATATGTATGTATGTATATGTATATATACAATCTGTTTTTGAAACTGCAATGCTTTAAGTTAGTCGAATTCTTGTTATATTTGTCATTAGGTTTTACGGTGTTATGATGATACTATAATGTATATAAATATGTGTGTGTGTGTTTATTTTTTGCTGTTCAGTGTTGTGGGGGTCAGAAATGAAAACGTAGTTGAGAGAACTGGATGTTTGACAATATTATGTGACACTTTTATTTTGGAATTTTGAGTAAAATGCGTGTACAGATATGTGTTATTGGAGAGAAAGCGGGAATATGTACGTATGAAGGCAATATATATGTTCTTTTTTTTCAATCTCTTTATGAATGTTGTTATCGGCGGGTAATATAGTGAAGGGTTTCTTAATCTTTGATTTTGTTCAAAGTGATGAGAGAATTTTGTATATATATGTGTGTGTTTCTATAGTATATGTTAGTATATGTTTCTTTTCTTTTCTTTTTGTTAAATGGTAATGTAGTTTAGAAAACTGGATATTTGAAACTTTGATATGATGTTATAATTTAGAGTTTCGAGGAACATGTGCTCTATATATGTGTTATTATAGAGAAGTTAGAGAGAAATTAGAGAGAAAGAGGGATTGCGTGCTTATGAAGGCAAGGGATGGTTGTTTCTTTTTTCTGTCAATGTTGTTGTCGTCAGCAGGCGAGCAAGTACAATTATCTTTATTTTTTGATTTTGTTCAAAATGACAAGGGCTGTGTGTATAAATGCCATGGTTTAATATGTTCCAAGTCTGTTACTGAAGTTTCCGTTTTATTCTTTGTTTGTAACCTTAGACCTGAGGTTTTTTCTTGCTGTATTAGTACTCATTCAAACCCTACCAATTGTGTAGATCGCGCGATCATTAGAGAAGACATTAAATTCTTCGTATTTTTTTTTTACTTTGTATTTGCGTTTTCCCAGTATTTCTTTTATTGATACTCGGCAGTTTTTTGTATGTGAGATTTTCTCTTTTCCTTTTTACTTGCAGTTTTGCAAACGTGAGCGGAGATTTGCTTGATTTATTGTTACTTTTACTTTGTCTGGTTCATTAAATTATGTTGTCGTACATTTCGTTGTCATATGTAATTTATACCTATATGTAAATGGGCCCTGAACTTAAATAGCTATCATTTCTATGGGTTTAGCTCTCAAGACTGGAAGGCACAGCTGAACATACCTGCAGCGGATAGCCGTTTCAAGACTGAGGTATGTATTGTAACAGTTGACACTATGCAATTTACAGCTTAATGATGCTTAATCTTTTAGTGTTGTGTTTTATTACCTTTTGTCTGAAAACTATGTATATAATAAATGGCATATCTATCATGTATGGCTATCATTATGCTATTGTCTTGTACATAGCATGTGTTAAGTTATATTCTGAAACTAAAAAAGGAAATCATCCATACAAACCTACAATCTGGATTTTCAAATTTCTCCATAGAAATTACTTGTTTTGGATTAGTGACAGTCTATTCTTATTGAAGTTGATGAACAAAGTTATTTTAGTTTATGCTTTCATATAAACAAGCTTTTTTTCCCCATGCTTTGAGCTGGGTTAAGTGTGAAAAAAGTCAAAGAAAGCTTGAAGGCTAAAAATGGAAATAAGTTTAAGGGTCAAACTTTGAAAAGTGAGAAAGGATTTGAACAAAATCCAAGAGCAACAATAATCTAAGGTCTAAAATGAAAATAAACCTAAGGCTCAAATTCGAAAACGTGACAAAAGTTAGGGACAAAACTGAAAAGTGGCAACAATTTAAAAGGCTAAATTGAAAATATAAATGTGGGAGTTACTATTCACATGAAAAATAGGCAAATAAGTTTATCTGTAGAGTAATGGTTCAAGCTGTATACGGAAACATTGCATGACTTCAATCTTATGAATAATTTTATCTCAGCGGGGCCCTGCTTCTCGTTGCTGTGAGGTATACTTGAGCAGTTACGATATAGTTTCAGTTCTTCTATGCTATTAACACTTTAGTCTTTCACTATTAAGGGAACTTTAAGTCTATCACTGAATCCTGCAGTAGCACTGTTTAAGTTATAAGACACCATTGCATTCATTCATTTCTCAGAATAACAATATACTGGGATCTTAGATCAACCCGGAGGAATATAAGCTCTCTTGCAATGTTGTAACTTTTAAAATTCTTGTTTTACTGCTTTCGGTCATCTTTTTGTTGTCACATAGATTTATTGTCAAATGGGAGTGTTGTTGACTTAAAACATTCACGCAACAGATATATAACAACGATAGTAAAAACCAACAGCAAACCATAAAGATATGGTAATAGTTATAATAATGATAAATTGATTATAATAATAGATTAATTGTGAAAAACAAGAGCGAACCATTAAGATTTATCAATAAAAATAATAATAGTAGTAGTAATAATAATAAATTAAATAATAAATAATAGAGATAATAGTAATAAAAAATCATTGAAGGGTGGCCGGGCGGTTAAACAACTGGAAATGAAGCACTTTAAAGGAGTTGCTCCAGGTTCAATCCCCGCTGGTTATAATTATTGCTGGCTTTCTGTTCAAAAAACAGATAATTATGAAAATCCGATCGCTGTATATTGATATGTGTAAGAAAATTTTTTGTTCTTTTTAATAAATGTTGCTATACAGGATGTTACAGCTACCAAAGGAAATGAATTCGAGGACTACTTTTTAAAAAGGGAGCTACTTATGGGAATCTATGAAAAAGGTTTTGAAAGGCCTTCCCCCATACAAGAGGAGAGTATTCCTATTGCTTTGACTGGTAGTGATATTCTTGCTAGAGCAAAAAATGGAACCGGGAAGACAGCAGCATTTTGCATACCAGCACTTGAAAAAATTGATACAGATAACAATGTCATCCAAGGTTACTATTCTTCGTTGGCACTTATCTACATATGATAATGGATATATGTATGCCATTCTTGCAGTGAAAATAGTATAATATGTTCAGTAAGCCATTCTTGCAGATGATATGGTATTATATGTTCAATAAACATATGGGTTTAAGCTCTTTTACTCTTGAGAATATGTTGCTCGAACATATGAATCCTATAGCTGACTTGTGTTGTCAATAATCTATTGCAGTTGTGATTCTAGTTCCAACTAGAGAATTGGCTCTTCAGACATCACAAGTTTGCAAGGAACTTGGTAAGCATTTGCAAATTCAAGTAATGGTCACCACCGGAGGAACAAGTTTGAAGGATGATATCATGCGCTTATACCAGCCTGTCCATTTGCTTGTTGGTACTCCTGGAAGAATTCTTGATCTAACAAAGAAAGGAATTTGTCGTCTTAATGAGTGTACAATGCTGGTGATGGATGAGGTATCTTCTATAGCAATTTCATCCTTTATCCCCTTTTTTTTGCCAATTAATCAATATAATGAATGTGTCAAATAACTTATTCTGATCCATTTGAAAATTGCTTAAGATTGAATCTAACTTTTAATTTCTTTATACTCAGGCTGACAAGCTGTTGTCCCCAGAGTTTCAGCCTTCTGTTGAGCATCTTATCAGTTTCCTTCCCGAGAACCGGCAAATATTGATGTTTTCAGCCACATTTCCTGTTACTGTCAAAGATTTCAAAGATAGATACCTAAGAAAACCATATGTTGTTAATCTAATGGATGAGCTTACTCTTAAAGGTATCACACAGTTTTATGCTTTTGTAGAAGAAAGACAGAAAGTTCACTGCCTCAACACTCTTTTCTCAAAGGTTTGATCATAACTTGAACAGTTTTCTCTGCAATATATTATTGTCTACAGGTTTCATTTGTTTGATGTCTTCTTTACAGTTGCAAATCAACCAATCCATTATTTTCTGCAACTCTGTGAACCGGGTAGAGCTATTAGCCAAAAAGATTACTGAGTTGGGCTATTCTTGCTTTTATATTCATGCTAAAATGTTGCAAGATCACCGCAATAGAGTGTTCCATGACTTCCGCAATGGTGCATGTAGAAATCTTGTTTGTACCGGTATTACTCCAATACACTACTTCGCAATGTTGCATGCTTTTGCATATTTAATGCTATTACTACATTAATGAAATAACGAATACCTGATTAATGATTTAATACTCAATTTGGTTCGCCTTAACAGATCTATTTACAAGAGGTATAGATATCCAAGCAGTCAATGTTGTCATCAATTTTGATTTTCCTAGGAATGCCGAGACCTATTTACACAGGGTAAGTTAATATTTTTTTTTTTTATCTAAAATGTAATTCTATATAGTGATTTTCTAAACTGAAATATTGTTTTCTGATTTTAGGTGGGCCGTTCTGGAAGATTTGGACATCTGGGGTTAGCTGTGAATTTGATTACTTATGAAGACCGTTTTAACTTGTATGTACTTTCATATTTCTATGTGCTATACTGCTAGGTCATGGTATACCTTGCAGTTCTATCAGCATACTTACTAAAGCTGATGTATATTGTGCTTTCCTGCAGGTATAGGATTGAGCAGGAGCTTGGAACTGAGATAAGACAAATTCCTCCCCAAATTGATCAGGCCATTTATTGTCAGTGATCCATGACATATGCTTTATAATGGTCAGTGATGGTAAGAATTTTATGCGATATGTGGTAATTTGGCTTTTAAAGTATCTAGATTTATCTACATCATAGTTTAGTAGAGGTGGCAAGATGGGCGGTTGGGTAACGGGCCAAAACATGCATCTTTTGTATTGGTAAAAACAGGCAACTTTTGTGCTGGTAAAAATAGGCCAGGTCGGGTTGGCCCCTCATACTTCTTGAGTTCTTGTTCACTTGTTATAAAGTTAGTCCTGGTTGCTAAAAAAGTACTGTTACAAGTTTGTACATTATTAATTTGAGCATAAAAAGTTTGGTGGTATTATGCAGTAAAAGTGTATTTTGGGGGACTTTCGAACATTTAACTTGTTCAATGCATTTGACCAATCATATGTAATTTGGTCGAGTTATCTTGTCAGCTTAGTCTTGCTCCCGAAAAGGTCCCCACTAATAGCTCACCAAAAAGAACTTCAAAAGGAAAAGCTACTAAGCTAGACACAAATCAAGGTTTACAAATCTGATTTTGAACAAGAAAGATCATTGAAAGGAATTCTTTTTTTTTGTTAAATGTTGTGTGTGATGTTGTGATAAGAACAATAACAAAATTTTTATTGTAAATTTAGAAGATGAATACAACCATGTATCTCATAATTCAAAGTGAATTGATTAGAGAGAGATCTTTACTTCCTGATATCATTAGCGGTATATGGTTTTATTTCTTACATATCTCTCCCCTAAGCTGAGAAATAGATGTTCCTCATATTGAGATTTTCTGCAAGATCATGATAACAGAATCACATCTTTAATTCGATCTATGTGTTTTGTTTTATATTGTTGTATTGAATTGTGACGATGGTGATAGCTGAGTTATTGTCACAGTAAAAGTTAACAGGGTCTCCCTAGTTGATTCTTAAATCATCTAAAAGATTCTTACAAAGTAGCTCACTTAAACCTTGTGCACCCAATTTTGATTATTTTAATGACCGTGCCACAACAATCTGTTTTTAACTTCTCCGAGGGACCAGCTGGTCCAGCTTATTTCTAAGGAAAGTATAGTACCCATACCTGACTGTTAGGTGCAAAACTGATTCCATGGACTTGGGTTTGAGAGGAGGATTGTTGGGTGAAAACCCAATCCCACATTGGAAGATGTCAGAAATAAATGCCAGTATATAAGTTTATTGGCGACTCTCATTCTGCCGCCATCATCCATTGGCTTTAGAGTGAAACCCATTTAATCTTATGTGTTGGGCATTATGGTTGGCTAAATATCGGTCCTATCACGTTTCACTAGAGAAACTGCATAATCTGTATCATTGTAGGCTTCTGAGTAAGAGTTCTATATCTCTTAATAGAAAATCTTTTTTCCCTAGCTGTCTTTCAAGTAATATAGTATTCTACATGCAACTTGAAATTGAGGTTCTCTTTGGTCATACATAATTTTACCTGTTAATTGTTATACTTGTTGCGTAGGCAATACATGGCTGAATAGGAGCAAGGTTGTTTTGACACATACATAACCTTTCTTGCCTTGCATACTTCATTTTTTGCATCTCTTTTAAAAACCTTGTTGGATGTTGTTGTTAAATCTCTTGTCTAGGACTCCATAAAGAAGGCATTTTTAACATCACTTGAAAGTAATTGCTAGTTAAAGTGAGTTTCTAACAATGACAAATTGGATGATATGTTCATCTTTGCAACAACAAAAATCTTCTCATTTTTTGTGTGCCCGTTTGCCACTAACCTTTTCTTGCATTTTCAAGAGACCCATCTGCCTGTACTTATGTGTAAATATTACATTTGCAATCTACAATATTCTTTACACTTGGCTCATTCATCACCTCCCTAGTTTTATTCTTCTCAAACACATCCATTTCCTTTACCACCAAAACCGTCCGTTCCTTTTTGATATGGACACTGCAGGATTATCAGGCATGGCTTTTGTTTTTAGACTCGTGATGAATTTTTTCGTGGGATTGTTGTGTGTTAAGATAGACATAATAAAAAGAAGGGTAAATCGGAAGGAACCCCTTGATCCCCGGTACCGTATTGGTACCAACATGCACAGGCCACACAACACATGCTCCAGTTAAGATAGACATAATATGATAGTGCACAAGGGGATTTTTTATGTGCTATCTTTGGTCCCTTTTTTAAAAGCAATGTGTGGATTATGGTTGGTTGTTGGATTCATGAATTGTTCAACTTGCGTGCATGATGTAATTTCAGATTCGTACTGTTCCATTCCCTAATTTGGATTCTTGATCTTGTTGTCATTACGAAACAGTTTATCTCTTTGGACACACATGAGAAAGTGTTTGTAACTCAACACAATCATTTGCATAGCCTAGTGACTTGATAATCTGATGACCCAATGGAATTTGGTGACTGAAAGTGTGATGGTTTATATGGAAGATATAATATTTAGGTTGTCTAGCACTCGTAGAGGAAGCCTATTGATCAAGTATGTGGCGTTAACCATGTCCTCCCTCAAATAGCTTTTCGAACACCTTCTTGAAATATTAAGTTTCGATTGGTATCGAAGAGCTGTCAGTTTTTTTTTTTTCTCAACTACTTCATTTTGTTGTGGTATATCAACATATAATGAACCACGATTCATAGATAATATCATGCATTAGAACAAATGGTGACAATATTTTGACAAAAGCTGATTGCAGTAGTCTCTAGCATTGGCTGCCCTAAAGTTTCACAGTTTCCCCTAACTTGGTTATGAATTATCGAGTAGATTTGGATAAAGCAATGTTCTCTTTGAGTTTTCATTTAAGGAGAAGAGCCATTCAACATGACTGCATTAGTACACTCATTAATAAGGAATTAAGAATAAGAACCAACATGCCCCATAAACGTTAGGTATCGTGAAAGGACACGCATGTCATTAAGATTTAAATAGAAAGGATGATAACTTTTTTTTATTACTGACAGAAAGAAATACCAGTTGAATAACACGTCCTTGAAGGAAGGAGAATATCACAACATTTGAGGTCGTTAGTAAGCTTTTGATGATGCAATGCATGTTGATGACTTGGGTACTTAGAGAACATGACTTAGAATGATACTAGGTGTGATAGAGACATGTACAATCCTTGTAATGTTGGCTAATAATCCATGTGCTACCGCTATTATCTTTGTACTTACTACTTAGACATGGTTTCCTAAATAGATACTTTTCGATGTTACAACAATTTCATGTTGAATTTCTAAACCTACAAGGTTTTTCATTATGCTTTCCATATAGGTATGGAATAGTTGGGTTACCAATGTCATGTGGTGAGTAGCACATACTCTATGATCCACAAGGTGGGATTGATGTTTTACGAGATAATCATGTAATAGGAATGTAAGATTTACTTAAAAGAGTAGATGAACACTTTTCAACAGCTTTTCTAAGTGTCCTAGAAAACTTTTCAGTTTCAGTTTCTTTACCATTAAATTCTACCGTGATCAAACTTTGTTCTGTTTTAGGTTCTGCATTATGTCCTTGCGATCTCAATTGCTCTCCATGGATTCCCCGTCTCTCAGTTTGGTGGCTTGCCAATTAACTTCAAGCCTTTCACTCTAGAGTGTATTGTCTTGTTGCATTATGTGCACCAGATGTTGTTTTTGGATTGTTTCCATTGGTTTTTTTATTCCCCGATGTTCGGATTGACTATTTACTTTTTGCTTAAGTAAGTGTTTACTGTTAGGGCCGAGCTGTCCATAGTTGCAGGCTCAAATATACTTCTAACTTTCCTGTACCCAAACAGTTTGGAGACTGTTTCGCAACAAGTTTACATATTCAGTGACATGTATCCCTGTTTAGAAGCACTATTTGGGCTGCATAACTGCCATTGAGCATGTGCAAGGGATGTAAGTACCCAATTTTTTTTGATGTGGCCAAAAACATACAGGTTTTGCTAATCATAGAATCCCAAAACATAATTCTTTACCTTCAAGATAGTTGCAGATTCACTGGGAACATTTGAGTCTTTTCCTTTAAGTTTATAGTTGGCTATTTTGCATTTAGAAGAATCGGTTTTTTGGTTGAGATAATGAGATCAAGAGTAGGGATGGGGATGCTTGATAGAAGTCTGGTAGGAAGGATGGCGACTGACTATTAAGACAAGTTTGCAGCAATGAAGGTTGTATAGTGTTAAGAGAAAATTGCAGAAAGTTATTGAAAGAAAAAGGACAAGAATAAAATCTCAAGTATTGAAAGGATGAGTAAAACTGCACATACAAAAATTCACAAGTGGATGAAAAAGAAACTAATTTACCTTCTGTATCAGATAACATTGATTAGACAAATCCATACATTAAAGGTTTACGAATTTCCTAAAACATTTTATCTACAGTATTTACATCGGTAATTCTATTACTTGAGAGGTATCTCGTGATTCTATTATACTTTGATATTATTTTTTTTATTGTTTTAATGTTGAAGCCTGCCATTTTATTTTTTTTTGAGTCTTTGGACTCCATTCTCGAGCAAGTCTAAATTTACTCTTTTTTTTCAGTGTACTCTGCAGATTTAACATCTTTGTGCGTTCCCAAATCTGAAATCAACATTAAGAAAGCAGGAGTTGATTCATGGATTATGGGATAGAGAAAGTAGAAGGCAAATTGACAGACAATATGTTAGAATCTTTTCTAATTTCTATACTTCTCTCTTTTTAGTTAGAATCCGTTATATGCTAGCTCTGTATGTAGCTGAATGTGGGTGAATAGCATGTAGTATGTTCTTCATATCCTTGAAAGAAAAAAAAAACAAAAACAAAAAAAAAAGCAAAAAAAAAAAAAGACAAAAAAATTAGAACCAGAATTAGAGAACTGAAAAACTTTCTGAGCATTTTTTAGATTTATTTTGGATATTAATTTGAAGTTTCCTTTTCTTTACTCGGTGTTGGTGTTTAAAGTATTGTTTTTATGCTGATATTTGCTCTGTTTGTTAATTGTTATTTAGTGGAATTCATTTGATGCTTCTCATACCAGTATGTATGAAGCTGGTCATAAATTTAAACACACTATATTTGACATATATAATATAAACCGCAGGTTTGTTGAACGAGAAATGAACACTCTAAAATCAACAAATGATTACAAGATATAAAACTATAATTCAATGACACAAGGGTTGTCACGATAGTTTTTGTGGTATGTTTGAGACCGTTACTTTTTCTTATGAAGTTGCTAATCAGTAGCTGAAGCATTTAAACAGTTTGCTTGGCAAAGTTCCTGTAGCCTGGAACTTCGCAGCTGCCTCTTCTGCCTTAATGATATCTTGGCCTCTTTTGGCTATAATGACAGCCCGTTTTTCTTCCGCTTCTTTATGAATGGCCGCCATTTTGTTCTTGGTCTTTTCCCTCTGTTTTCCCTTCTCAATCTCAATGTTTTCCTGTTCCATTTACATATTTGCGTGTTACTGTTTTTTCAATGTATTAAATTATTAATCTTATAGGGCAGAAAGGCAAATGTGTACCTCAATCTTCCTGAGGTCTGCTTCTATTTCTGCGCGTTTAGTATTCTCCCATGCTTCGATTGCTGACATTTTTGTATAGGCCCTGCATGCACGTACATGCATGTGTATGCGATTACTGAAAGGTGTAATAAGATATGTATACCATGTATTTTAGTATTATTTTGTAGAAAACGAAAATGAATACTTGTTATCGGCCTTAGTCTTTTCATTGTCTTCCCAGGCTTTGATCAGTGCCAGTTTCTTTTCTGTGACAATCATCTCAAGTCCGGCATCTAACGTTGAAATTGCAACATCCAAAAACAATAGAATGTTATTTAAGTGGGAAAGTTATAATATTCTCACATGATAGCCAGTGCTTATGCATGCGTGGATATGTTAACAGTGTATTTCGTGGACATTGTTTGACATCTCAAAAATCATCATCCAAAAGGCAAATTTATGGAGTGTACAAAAAAAAAATCCTTTATTTTTCGCAGACATGTTTATGAGAGATAAATCATAGATTATGAGATGATGTGGTGCATAATCGCTACGAGCTAAGGCACGTGTGATGAGTTTTGTTTGCGTCTGATAGTTGTTCCGATCATCTCACTATGTTGTGCACGAAAGAGCAGCAGAAAACTTACCGTCACTGGCAGGAGGTGGTTGTGCTTTCTCTGGTGGTGGTGTTGCAACCAAACTCGATTTTGGCTCTGGTGGTGGCGTTGATATATGAGTTGATTTCAAATCGGTTTCCAAAGGTACTTCGTTCTTGGTTTCTTCTTTTTCTTCCCCCATGTATCAATACCTCTTTGAGCCCTTTTTCGTTATCCGGCTAGTCAAAAGGGTTTCAAAAGATTGTGAGAAAAAAAGAGAGGGAGGTATGTGGTAGGTTTGGTTGGTAAAATAGGAAGTGGGTGACGCTAAAGATGGATGGTACATAAAGATCACAATCGGTTGGAACGTTACCTACTAAGTTCGAAGATTACAATGTTTTATTTCCCATATCTGGATTCTGGAATATACTACCCATCTGGCTGTAACAGAATACTTGAAATTTATAGTAAAGGCTAAACAAATTATTTGTTTCTTAATATGGGTATACAAATAAAGTAGTCAAATATATATGGGTTTTTGCTAATGACAACCCTTAGGGATGTCATTAACGTGCATAAAATAATTGTACTTTTACCATACAATTTAAGGGGTGGGCTTTTGATACGGAAGGTACAAGTTTTTTATAAACAAATCCAAGGGAGTGATAAATTTAAAAAACTGTTAGCCATCTATAACAATACATGTGTTTTAAAGTTTATAATTATTTGTTATGGATGGCTAAAAAGTTATTGTAGATTTATCACTAACAAAAATAACGAACATTTCAACAAAGTTGCTAATTATTTGTTAAGTTCCATTGTTTAAATGAAAGACTTTATAAGAAAATTACGCACTATCGTTTAGTTCATATAATAATAATAATAATAATAATAATAATAATAATGACCAATTTTCAAGAAAACACTTGAGTGGCCGGTTAAGAGTCCGAAATTATCCAACTTTTTAGTTTATTTAGATGATAAAAATGTCAAAGAAAGTGGAAGTATCTCAACTGTTTGTGATCACTTCCGTGTTGTTTTTACTTTCTTAGCTCATGGTTATTTATCAAAATATTATTATTATTATTATTATTATTATCTTATTATATTGTGGATGGATGTTGATATGCTTTCATATTTCATATCTCTTAGACGCTACATGTGTCTACTTTTACTTTTCTCAAACATCGGCTATGTTTGGCAAGAGCTTTTAAGGAGCTTTAACTTTTTGTTTTAAATAAAAAGCTTCTATAGTTTTAAAAGCTTTGTTTGGAAAGATTAGCTTTAACTTTTAGTTTGAAAGAAAAAGCTCCTAAACTAAAAGTTATTGAAAGTAGCATTCCAAGCAGCTTTAGCTTTTTGAAGCTTTTTTGAGATAAATTTACTCATTTTATACTTTTAAGTTGCAACTACCGCGCCAAACACCTCTTAAAAATAAAAGCTCTAGCTAACAGCTTTGATGAAAAGCAACAGCTTACAGCTCCAACTAAAAGCTACAGCTATCAGTTACAGCTAGTTTTGCCAAACATACCCATCATATCGTTTTCAAGTCTAATATTTTCTATTCTTGCTTACAAAGTCATCCACTCATCAATTATCTTAATAACCTTTATCTGAATATATTCATCAATCAATTATCTTAATAACCTTTATTTAACAACAAAACAACAACAGTACCCAATCCCTACTGAAGCGGGGTATGAAGGAGGTAAGATGTAGACAGTCTTGCCTCTACTCAAAGGTAGAGAGACTGCTTGCATAAATAACCTTTATCTAAATGCACTCAAAATATTCATCAACAAGGATCCTTCCTGATGATAAGTATATTTAAACAAGGACACTTCTATCACTTCATTGTCATTAAATTTTAATCAACGTTCCTACTTCCTACAATCCTACTACTACTTTAAGACTTCATTTCTCTGGGTTGTAGTTTGAAGTTTGAACACTTTATAAAGAACAGCCCGAAATGTAAGTATTCATTTGGTTTGGACTCTATCTATACATGGATGGATGGTTAGCCCGGACCGGATAGTTGTTAAAAATGGACAATAAGTATTCGGCTTGAAACCTTTATGACAATGGTCCAATATGTAAAAGCCCAATATTATCAAATGACCCAACATATAAAACTGCAACTTACACTTACACTTACACACACAAAATAGAGTAATTTGACCAATGTTGATGTTATGAAAATTTGCAGCTGAAAATGAGTAAGTGCAATGTCTTTTCTGTGTTCATCAATTCGTAAAGGTATTTTTTTTATCCCAATTTATGAATTATTAGAATGACAATTATTGTGGTGTAATTAGATTTTAATTGGAAAACTTTAATTGTGTGGATGTTTAATAATTAAAATGTATTTATTTTATAAACCCTGTATATCTATACTATCTTATAAAGAATACATCCCCTTTGTTGAAAGTTACTCATTGCAAATTGTCTAAATTGCCCTTAATGATTAATGATTAAATTACATTATCAATCCTTTATCTTCTAACATATCTCCACTAACCCCTTTACATCAATTACCTACAC
>JAOEHQ010022766.1:0-25181 GCA_025447715.1 Asclepias incarnata
AAAATTAATATTACTATTATAAAAACAAATTTGCGTTATTTATATGTTATAAACTTTCAAAGTTTAGTTTTATTGTACGTATGCTGATTTGATTCAAATTATTGCCATACTTTTTATTAATATTTGTTTTATGGTTTTTCATTACCTTATATTTGATATGTTATTTTCATCTTCAATTAAATTTTGGATTTTTCTTTAATTAAATATGTATTTGCTTTCTTATTATTTTAATTTAAAATTTATCTTGAGTCTTAGATTGATAGGTACACATTATAATGAATATGTGTTATATATATATATATATATATATATATATATATTCAGTTTTACATAGTTAATATAGAAAGATATCAAAACACATTATTATACTGCCTATGGTGGCTTCTGATTATTCAATCATGAGAAAATACGTAAAAATCATATACATAATAACATCTCTCATTTATATTTGTTAAGATATAATATTATCAAACATTAACATTTTAAAATTTTAGTAGATTCATATGTTTTCCGGCATATTACGCGTGGAAAAAAAAAAGAGAAACCTAAAATAGTTTTTGGTTAAATTTCCACCCATAGATGATTTTCATCATTGATGATCTAACCATTCATTAATTTGATGATGTCATCTAATCAAAACATATTTAGCCCTTTCATATATTTACATTGTCAATTATTTTTCTTTAACTCTTCATTAATACAATAAAAAATGGTCATTGTCATAAATGCTATAACCATTTTTAAATAAACATATCATCATTTTTCAGCGGTAGTATATACATTTAACTTTACACCGTCATTATAAAAAGATATAAGATACATATCCTACTAATTATCTTTGATACAAAACACTTTTTGAATAATAATATCATCATATTTCAACATGTCTTATATATAATTATTAGTTATGTTGTTATTATGAAAACTTAATATGTCTATCCTGCATATTACGCGGGAAAATAATCTAGTTGAGTTTAAATGAAAGGAAAAGAAAAGAAAAAGAGATATAATTTTATAAATATATCCTTATTAAATAAAATATTAAATATTAGATGTAGATTGAAAGATGAAGTGATACTTTTACATAATTATCTTTTCCTTTTCATCCGAATCATGTCAAATTGACAAAAATATTTTGAGATCTAAAATCTCCAAGCTTTTTTTATCAAAATTTTCTTTTTTATCTTTTCTCTTATTAAAAAAAACTCAAAAATTAAGATTCAAAAACAATTTCTTATTATTAAATAAAAACTCTAAGAACGCGGTGTTAGGAAAATACAAGGGAACCCCGGCTTTCCTCATCAAAACAAACAAAAGTACAAAACCCATCAATACCCACTTCTTCATTGATTCCTTTTTTATGTCTCTCAAGTAAAACCTCCGCTCCATTGATTCCTTCTTTTATATCTCATTTAATAAACAAACCCATCAATACCCACTTCTTCGTTTCTCAACAAACCCCCTAAATTGTATCTAACTCCATGTATGTATATCTTTTTTATATCGCCTTTTGATGTTTATTTTTTTGTGTACATTCACTTGTATTGTATGTATATCTATGCCGATTTTGCCTTTAGGTTAATCTATGTTTCTTTTTGTTGTTTTTATGGTGTAATTTTAGTTTGTTATAATTTTTATTTTATTTATATTTATTACCATGTATACTTTTTTTTAGGGGGATTAAGTATTGGGAAATGTATACAATCCAAAATTTTATTTCAATTTTAAATTTTGTTAATGCGGGTATCCAGCTTTCAAATATTGTGATTGTACCTATTTGGTGTGTTTTTTGTTGACGTACTTGTATAGATGCCACATGGCAACTTATAGAGATGACTGCTCTGCGAAACTACCCATCGGATACATATGTTAACAAACTTTGGATACACACAATATAAGTGTTTGAAGTTTGATACACATGATGATATAAGTGTTTTAAGTTGGATACACACGATAAGTGTCTTTGGACTGAAGTAAAAAATGTATTTCCAAAATTTTATATTAATGTTTTTAAGACTGCAAAAAACAGGTTTAGTACATGTGGTAAGTTATGTTTGTTTTGATTTAGTTATAGCTGTTTTGTCAATTGTCGATGATCATTTTTTATATCTTTTTTTGTGTATGGAAGGACGAGAATGGAAGGAGCTTCTACCAACTTGACGTTTTCCAGTGACGATGAGAAGAACTTGGAATTTTTGCTTGAGGCATTTGGTTCTAAGCTATCCGCTGATGACATGGCGTCTGCGTATTGTCAAGCAGGCCATGATTTAACTAAAACTAGTGAGATACTGTATAATATGCTGGGAAGCTCTTCAGCTGATGATTTGACTAGTGCACCTGTATCATCGGTTGGTGCAAATGGTGATGGCGAGGCAAAGTCCGGGAATTATATTAATAAATCTTGGAAGGGTCTTTCTGGATCCAAGCCAAGAAACTCTGGTGTGTCAGTGGGTTCGATTTCGGGTATAATTGGTGCGGACTATGGAAAGTTCAGGGGTGCGAGTAAAGAAGCTTGCACAACTTCCAAACCAATGAAGTTAATGTCGAATGAGATTCCTGCATCTCAGATATGGGATGAGAAACCACAACCTGTTCATGCAACAAAGGAAAGTATGAACAAAGATGTCGAGCTATTTCTGCTCACGATGCTTGGGGATGGTTTTCAACTAGACCTAGAAGTAATCAGAGAAGTTCTAGGTGAGAACCTTATCGTTGATTTTATCATTTTGACTTTTACCACATGTGATTCTTTCTAAGGCCGAGATAATTAGGAATCATAACTCATTTGTATCTCATGTGGTTTTTATGGACCTTAAAGTCATTTCTTATCATTTTTTCTAACATATACTGCAAAAAAATTGTTACCACTGCTATGCCACATCAGTTGTGAAGGTCTTTCTTTGATGTCATAATGTTATGCCCGATTAAATGTGTGTTTCATGTTAACATCATTTGGTAATATGTTTGTATGCGTTTGACATTGCAGGTGGTTGTGGCTATGACGTCCAAGAGGTATGTCATCGCTATCTTCCCGTGCCTTTCATACCTGTACTTTGTTAGAAATATATTACGTCACTCCCAAGAACTTAGAACTCTTAATAACAAAAAATGGATGATTCTAAGATGGTCTTTATTAGATATATAATATATATGAGAATACAGTTCCCATGTTACTGATGTTACCTACTGATATCATTGATTCTTAACTATTTTTCTTGCTAGTCCTTACTCTTAAACCAAATAACAAACGTGATATCTACCCATTATGACTGAAAAAACTGAAATATAAAGCATGGGAACGAATATGTATGGTTTTTACCTGGATTCTTCTATGTGTTCATATAAGTTGAAATGTTTCAGCGATGGTGATTACATTGGTTGTTTGGTCTCTAATAGAAGTGCTTTTGTTTGCTTTAGTATTTTAACATTGGTTTGTGGTCATCGTAGTCGACGAGTTTTTTTTTTCTTTCAACAGTATTTAAGGGAACACTTCCGCTTACCATTTATCAGTATATAGTGGAAGTGCTATGTTATGATCAACATGTTTTATGTGCTTCTATGATACCTATCTAACACCAACCAGGATAGAGAAACATATATTTTTGTTGATTTAGCCAGTTGTTATGAACTTTCAAACTTTAGTCTTCTCTTCAATGTTCGTATGTTTGTTAATTAATATATTAGCATTCTATATTTTATTCAAGCACACTATTATTGTTTTAACTGAATAACTGATATGCTCATGCAGAGCATGGAGAAATTAATAAACCTGGCACCCCCCACTTTGGATATGGGAGATGTCTCGCCAAGCTTAGGCCATGCAGTAAGTTCTAGGCTACATGTATAATTCTGTTAACATTGTTCTTAAAATTGGTTTTTTTAGTTCTTTTATTTGTACTAGCTTGGTCTTGGCGACAATTTCAAATACTTTTACATAGTTCAATTGCGCTTTGTTTCCATATTCTCATATGTACTTTCATATGTTTTTGCAATAGATGTCTGTAGAGACGCATGAAGATCTGGGCAGTGAGTTTGAACATAAACTGCAATTTAGTGATTCAGCGGGAAGGTGTGATATATATGTATATATATATATCCATATTTGACTCTAGTTATTTATTGAGACAAAACGGCTCTCTTTCTATCATGGCCAATGTAAATTATATAATTTTTTTTCCATCTGGACAGTGAGCATTCAAATATAGAAAAAGAACTTTTGAGCAGTCTTTTTACTGTCCCTGAAAGATCTCATGGTTGGCCAAGAACAACCTCAATAAGAGAACCAAGGACAAGAAGATACCTAGTAACCGGACCTTTAGAAGATAGAGCAACACAATTTAGGACTCCAATTGTAAAGAAGGAAGTTAAAGGGGATGGTATGACTTATTTTATTTGAAACTGGTTATCTGTCTTAGCAATGTGTTGCTTAAATAGCATATTCACATGTGTGGCATGTTCTATCTTTATGCTTGCCATTTCAGGAAACGAAGAGATTGAGGATGATTATGAGACCCTAAGGGAAGCTGCAATGGAACATTGGGTTACTATGAAAAAATACTATAGAGCGGTAAGCTAGAGCTTGTCCTTGACTTTCAGGTCTGAGCTTTTGTGAAGTGGTTGTGTAAATTTCATTTATGATCTTTAATGTATCCTCATATGCGGCAGGCTGCTGATGCATATGCCAAAGGTAACTATGAGGTTGCAAGTAAGCTTGTGAAAGAGGTACCAATGCCTATGTTTAAGTTTTTGTTTTCTGCTTTCACTGTTAAATCTTTAGCCGGCCTTGACCTTTTTTTAAAATTCTCAAATATTCATCTGGTGGTTCATGCAGGGACACTTCTATATGGCCAAGGCTCGAGAAGCAAATGAAACCTCTGGGAAAATGCTCACTCAAGCCAGGTTTTTATTAGTATAGAGAAAACTATATGGTTTATAGCAAGACGGTTATATCAATAATTCCACTCAGTGAATACTTTCTCGAGGATATAAAGTTTAAGACTGATTTTGTTTTGCTTTAAAAGAAAAATTTAGACATAGACTTAGAATATCTTTTTTTGAAAAAAAATTTAGTTAGCATGCTTTAGGTTTGAATAATGGGATTTAATGATGACAAAGGGGAGGATAGCACAATTCTTCTATCTGTCTTCTTTAATTCATCATGAATCATCACTTTGATGTATTGTTTGGTTACAGAGATGATGGTGAAGCAATATCCACCAATCTTAGTGACTATGATCCAAATGATGCAGTTCGTCTTCTGAAAACTCAGCTGAAGTCTATGTCAGGCATACCATGTAGGTCATCATTTTCTCTCTTATTTGTATCTTCTAAAATTTTGAACAATGCTGAGTCATTTCTGTTTGCTGGTAAGCTGCAGCCATCCATTATCTGAAGGTCATGGTAGGGACCAATGACGATAAAAAAAAATTAAACGCTCTTAAACGTCGGGTAAGAATCGTCTTTCGCTTGAATTGTATAAGTTAACCTTTGAAATCATCAATGCACTTTTTGAGTCCAAATAGCATTTTCATTCCATTTTGAGTCTTCTATATATGGGGCGAGGGAAAGTGAAAATGGTATTTTCAGTCCCATTTACATGTTCAGTGAAGAAAATATAAATTGCAAAATGAAAATGGTATAACCAAATTGTAATTGTGTGGATCGGGATATGTTTTATTAGAGGTGGCAGTTAGACCCATCTACCTATGAATGTGTCGATTCGGGTTATGTGTTCCCTCAAACTGGTCAAAAAGGTATAAAAATAGGATAACTAAAAAGGAAACAGGTCAAAACTTGCCCAAAGTGTATATTTTTTTTTTAAAACCTCCTAATTTATTATTCTGAACGTTAGAGCAATAATACAACTTTCGAAATCATGTTTGTCACACTATTTATAAAAAACTTTAAAAGTTTTAGATAAAAATTCTTTTTGATCAACCTGACCAAAACTGTCTGCCCTCCATTTTTCTACCTACGTTTTGTGTATCATAGTAGGCCGTTAGGCATGTAATGATGGTGTCCCTTTGGATTCCATCTACAGTATCTACTTGCTGTGAGTTTAAAAATGAGACCTATAAAATGAAAAAAATATACGTAGAACGGTTAAAGTTATAACAGAGTCAAACATGTGTGGCCGCTGATACGTTTTTAATATCATACCAAAGTAGACAATTAGACATGAAATGAAAATGCCATTTTGGGTTCACACTTGTAGGAGCAAACAGAACTTATGTGAGTGGGCATGTGTTTTACATATCATTGCATTCCATTGTGCATAGAATGGAAATGCCATATTGGGTCTTATTTACTTGATGTAAGCATAAACGATGGGACTTATCTTATGAAAAATGCAACTTGTGATGCAAAATAGGCATGTCCCAGTATAATTTAAAAACTTTTTTGACAATTTAGTGATTCTCTATGTGCAGATAACTAGGCTACTAGAGAAGGATGCAATAACTTGGACCGAAGAACAAGATGGTGAAGTAATGGCTATCCGGATTGATGTTATCAATCCAAAACGTTTAAGTTTTAACAAGTAGAATTATAACCCAAGTAAATTTAAATCTTAGGGTGTCCATGGAGATAATTATTCCTTAGATGTTGGGTGGACCAAATCATTTATCTTTTGTCACCACCAAAGCTAATAGCCCTAAAACCTTAAAAAAGTTGCTCTACTTTGGCCTCTTGTTTTTGGGTCATAGTTAAGCTGGTCTTTGCGGTTAATTTGTTGTACCCAATACTATCTTTGGAAATATATTCATTACGTAGAAACTTTTGAGCAACTTGATAGATCTTCCAAGCAAACACGTTGTCTTGCTACTTGGAATATAAACCATCAACAAACATTATAAATTTCAAGTATTTTGTCATAGTTTATGATATCAGACTTGTTAGCATGTGACTTATTAGTTTTAGGATGTTAGATAATGAAACTTATCTTACCTTTTTTTTTTTTTTTTTTTTGAACGTTAATGTGATTTTTATTAATATGAAATCTAGCGAGGAGCTAGCAAATGCATACACAGAGTTCATAATGAAAGGAAAAAAAAATAAAAGGAAATCAGGGCAAAGAATGGAAAACTGCAGGAATACAAATCATATATTAAAACTACTCCATTGATGCCATTGAATGTCGAGCTTGTTGGATTTGTTGGTTATCCAGAGAAAGCTTGCACTTTTAATTTCCTTGGTTGCGAATCGAAGTGATGGTGTTCTATTTGAGAACATGCGGTCGTCACGAGCCTTCCAAATTACCCAGCAGTAGGACATGATGATGACATTAAAAAGTTTTACTTTTTTTTGAATTAATTTCTTAGACACAATTTTGTTTTCATGTCGAAGACTGCTAAATCCGGAACAACCTCAAACTACGATTATATATACTTTATGTGACACTTTGTGAAAAAATTTCATTTTATGCCACTTGGTGTACCAAATTAGTTTTGTTGACAAAATTTAGTAGGGATATATTGGGTATTTTAAATGCTAAAAATTAGAAAAAAAAAAAAAAAAGAAAAACATTTGTTTTATATAATAGTATAGATATATTTTTGTCCTTACATGAATTTTAGTATATATATTTTGTTTACTAAATATAAATCAAACCGTGTGTTGGTAGGATTGGTAAATCTTTCGCTTATTTTCCAAGAGGTTTGCATCCTCCCTCTTTTTCTTTTTTCAGAACTTAAAATTATAAATTTTGGCCCCTATGCCCTGTTTCTATTTATTTTATTTTATTTTATAAATTTACATATATAATTATTATTATTGGAGTTACTGTTATAATACCTTTCAAACTTTATACTTTTTGAAAATTTACACCTTTTACATTGGAAAAGGATAGAATCCTGTACATGTTCTCTTCACTCCTCAGTCATATTTTCTCTTGTCTTGTCCCATCAAATCATATTTCTCATGTCCCACATTGTCCTTTTTCTAAACTTCAAAGTTTTCATATCAGTTTTTTATTTTGATGTGACCGTTTCAATCCATCTAAGATTTAAAAATTTGGGGATAAAGAGGAATTAAAAGAATTTAATGTATATGCTTTTTATTAAAATGTACCCAACATGAACCAGAAAAAGGTATCGTACCGCATTTTTCTGTATCAACTTCAAACTAGCCAAACATAATATTCATGTTTCGTCATTAATGTGCCCCGTATGTGTAGTGGTGCTACACTAGTTTGGCAAATGATTTCATCTTGGTGTGGGCTGCAACAATTTTTCGTTTTTTAATATGGAGGATGTCTTAAGTATGCACAAACATATCGCGGGTGGTAGAAAGAAAAAGGAGTCGATTCGACGTATATTGGTATTGTCTTGTTGGGTTATATTATATGGAAAACAAGAAATCAATTAATTTTTTAGAACAAATCTTTGATGGTGTCCAAAGTTTTACAAGAAATAAAGGCTCTTGATCAAATGGAAGGATATACAATGGGAGGAATAGTGTAGCTTTGTTGTCGAAAAGAAAATTGTGTAACTAATTCTGTACATAGATTCTTAGCTCTTATATGTTTCTGTAATATTTGATATTGATAATAAAGTTTGCTTTGAAAAAACAAATTCAAACTTTATAGAAATATTTGATAAACGTTAAAGACCCGGTAATCAAATATTGATGTAATAATGTTATGAACTTTACTACTTTCATTTTAATATTAATAAAAAATATTGTTTTAATAATCATTTTATCTTTAGAATATCTTTACCATTGAAGTATATCCATCTAAAAAATTATTAGTTGTTTGGTAGGTGAGAATCATTGGTAATGGAAATGTAATTGAAAATGAAAATAGGAAGAAAAATAATGACTATTTAGAAAGAGAATAAATTATGTCGTTTTGTATAAACAAATAATGAATATAAAAAAAATATAAGATTTTAATTAATAATTAAAATTAATACATATAACACCATTAAAACAATTTTTTCCCCATTCTCACCTATTCTCTACAATTTACAAAGAATGGAGAGAATAAAAACCATTCCCACTTTTTCATTCTCATTCTCATTCTTCGGTTCAACTAAATAAGCGAAATGTTTTTTATTTTATTTCTCACATTTCCATTCTATATATCAAACACCCTCTTAGGTGAGGTGTCTTTGTACAAAGGGCATGGATTTGTCTCGATTCATATGATGGGGTAGACCCAAAGTAAAGAAAAATATTTTATATAAGTATTGTGTGTAACAAGTAAATGTTAAGATAGAAATTATAGAGGGTAAAGATATTTGTAAGGTTGAAGATGAAATGTGGATTGTTAAGGTGACAACGTCGTGTAACAAAGAGTTATAAGATATTATGTTATAAAGTTAATTTTTTATTTATATTTTTCATTTTACATTTATTGTTATTTCGACTTTTTAATTTTTAAAAATATGTTAAAAATTTGTATTAGTTAATTTTATTTTGTTTAAACAAATTTATATTGCCTTAAAATTTGATTAGAATGTAAAATTAAAATTAAAATGTACTTAAAATTTTAAATTTAGAAACGCTTTTTAAATGTTTTATTATATTAATAAAAAATAAATAAAACAAAAAATCATTCTTCAATCAATTAAAACATGTAAAAACCGATCGCTTTCAAAAAGATTCGAAAACAAGAAAATTTGTATAAAAACCACTCTATTTTGAGTAAAGACCCCCACCCTCTGCTACTTTTTACCTTCGCAAAACTCCACGAAACACACACATACACATACACACACGGTGTGTGTAAATAATTACCCTTTACCAATTCTGCATTTTATATATGATTGAAATGAAATGGAGACTTGCAGTGAAGTAGAATTACAGCCATCAGTAGAAAGTTTGATCAAGAAAATTTGTGCAGAAAAATGTGTAAGTCCTCCAGATGTTACGGCGAGGCTGTTACTTTCAAAACTCACTGAAGCAGAAGCGGTCGCTATTTTGAACACAATTCATCGTTCTAAAAGAACTATTCGTACTTTTACTGGTTTCATTATTCACCTGATTAAAAATCAGAATTCACCCCCTGTGACTGTTTCACAAAATCTACCCCTCAAACGATCTTTATCGACTTCTTTGGATGCCGGAACACCGACAAGTATTCCTTTTTTCTTTTTACTTACTTATAATTTTATTATTATTATTCGTTACAGTTGTTTTTGTTTAAATAATTGTGTGTGTGATATAATATTATATAATGCAGTACACTTTTTAGGTATATTTTAATTGCATTTAAATGGAAAAATGAGCTTTTAGCTGGGTAGATGTTCTGCTTTTGGTAATTTAGTCTTGTATAAGAATATATATATATATTATATGGGTTCGATCCGTGGTAGGCTGACATGGCAGTGTTCGTGGTTCATCGTCCCACACTGGCTTTCTTAGGTGTTGTTTGAAGTGGAGTATCGGTTTGGGTGTGTGATTGAATTAATAAAAAATTAAAGAAGTTGTGAGTGGTGATTTGGGGACCATAACAGGGGAATCTTGGTGCTGTAGTGGTGGAGGAAGTGAAGTGATGTGGCGACGTTGCTGGTCATGGTCGTGGTCGTGTTGTGTTCGGGAACCATATCTATGCTTCAAACGCCGTAGGCCCTTAAAATATTACTAAGCCACATTATTAGAATAATTGCCCACATAAGCAAGAAACTAGTCATCATGTGCTTAATTTACCAAATTTTACCATTTCAAAAAGTGTAGTCACCCGTTTGGGATGAAATGACGATTATATAATGTTGAATTGGGGATATGAATATACGATAAGTGCAATGCATAAGGTTTGGTGTTAAATATTTGTGGGAATTAGAATTAGGAAGTCTATATAGTTTATGGTACTGATCATTAGTTTTGACTTTTGATCGGGGATCCTTAGTTTGAGCGTTACATTCATTTATTATGTTAAAATGAAAGTGGAGATAGAGAGAGGACGAAAGATATTACCTTGAATACAATACTAATTGGGAAATCTCGGATATGCACGATTGCTAACACGTGTTCATGTTTGGGTGCAGAATGTATATGCCATGTTTCTCCAAATTCCACTCAGTGTGCACTCTCACCAGGTTCTAGTTTTAAGTCTAGAACCATTCCTGAGTACTTTCCGCCGGGAACTCCGAATAACGATTATGGTTCTTTGGTTTCAAAGCAAACTACACCATTTCCATGTTTGGATTTGAAGAATGCAAATTCTAACACTGTGACTTGTCATCCTGGTGAATCTATAAAGTCCTCTTTTCGTATCCAAAAACAACTAAAATTCTCACCAGGTTGTAATATGGATGATAGAAATCATAGTAGGGTAAGGCAACACTTGTTTGACTCTTCAAAAGTCAGCCATCATTCTTCTGCTGTGCAAAACCAACCCATGCTAGTACCATGTTCTAGCTCAAAAGATACAATCCCGAAGCATTTTTCTAATTTTTCAATTGCTACCCACTATGATTCTCAGATTCAGTTGCAACATACTTTATCACCTCCTGAGAGTCTTGGAGGCGCCACTCATGGCGATATCGAATTGCACTTTAGTTCTATGAATCCTGTTCGTTCAAATGGTACACACAGTGTTGCAATAACCCGCCAGGCACTGCTCACACCAGCACCAAGTTCTAGCTCACAAGATACAAGTCCTACGCACTTTTCTAATTTTTCAGGTGCCACTCACAAGGATTCTCAAATTCAATTGCAACATACTTTACCACCTTCTGGGAGCCTTGAAGGGGCCACTCGTGGCGATATTGAACCACAGATTGGTCCTATGACTCCTATCCATTCAGATCGTACCCACAGTCCTGCAATAAGTCAACAGAAATTTCTCCTTGCGGAACTTGAATTCAGGAAGATGTTCATGGTTTATAGTTACATTGGGAGGTTAGTAAGCTTCTCGCTTTAGCTGTTTATGGCATGTGCTTTTATATTCGGTCACTTGAATTTAGCCAATTTTTTGTTTAGGAACAAACTTGAACATGTGGTCTCTGTTAAAGATGCCATTGAAATCAAAGACTCAATGAAAAACATGCCGATGTTTAATTTTGAAGCCGAAATCTGGGACAAGTATGGTCGGACGTGTTGCGAACCTTCTGACAGGGCAATGGTACATAAGTTTTTTTTTTTTTTTTTTATGATTTATTCATCGATATCTTTATTGCTTAATAATGGAGACTTTAACAATGTTAATGGTTTGTGTTATCAAGTTTTTCCCAGAAAGATAAATTATACTGTATCTGTAACATATAGCTGTCCCTGTCCATTTTATTTTAGGCTTCCATGATAAGATTTAACAACTTATCAAGTTGTTGTTTGGTAATTGAAATTTCATATATCATATTAGCTTTGGTTCAAGAAGATCAGATTGAGCATTATGATCATAGACGTCCATATCAGATGCTTGAAGTTTGTCAACGTGGTCTAGTCAGTTGCTTAGTTATCTTTTTCATTGCAGCATTATGATTGGGATTCTGGAAAGACCTATCTTTATTATTGCTACGTGAGTGCTGAAGGAACTTGCCAGTTCAAGGTCTGTATCTTATTCTTCATCTTGTTAAAATAGCCTCGGGTGCTTTTAATTGTAGAAAACTAGGAGTGTTTTCTATAGAAGTATTCAAGGGAATCATGGAAAACGGAAAACATGTTCAAATGTGATTTTATATGTTTTCCAGCATATAACACCCCCTCGGAAAACTCATTTATATAGTTTTCTAACTATTTTCCACTCTAGAAATGGAAAACTCCTTGTGTTTTCCAAACTAGCAACTAAACGTGTTTTCAAAATTTTCAAGGGTTTTCTAGGGATAAAAAACCCTTCTCATTTTCTTGAAAACTGAAAATGGAAAATTTGAAAAAGTTTTATGTAACTAAACACACCCTTAAGATCTTGATTTATCTTTTCCTCAATATTTATTGATTCTAAACTTGTATTATTTCAGGGACCGTATCTTAATACAAGAAGAACTCACCTCCAAAGGGAAGTCGGAGATGACAACGTGTTGATTGTCCAATTTATAGATGATCAGGAGACGTCAGACATGCCACTCAATCATTGTAACTGGAGTGCAGCTTATCAGCGGATTGCTGGGGGAATTTCAATTGGTTTGCGTGATTTTCGTCTTTTTGGTAAACGATATACGTTTCAATCGTTACTCTTACTAGCATGTTGCTCGGTAATTTACATCAAGCTTAATCATGAAATTTGCATGTGATATGTTCTCAGCATTTAAAGATGGTAAAGCAGACAACAAGAATCTTAAAGCACAGAAATCGAGGTCATCATGGGCTGTCAAGTGCTATTTCATTAGGAAAGGTTCTCATGCGCCCTGGATGGAGACAGACTCTTGCATTTTGCTCAAGAAGACAAGCCACGAGGCAAGGTGTCTATTCATGCATGTGCATATGGTCTCTAGCATGGCCAAATACATCTCCAGGTCAGTGTGAAAACTGTGTCGTTTACTCATTCATAGAGATGGCGAAATTTGTTGGCCGGGTAACATGTCAAAATGGTTCAGGTTGGGTTGACATTCAACTTTTTTATATTAAACATAACCAAAACCAACCATTCATATGTAATGGGTTGACATCCGAAATTTGGTTCGGATTCAGTCTCTCTGCTACAATTGATTGAAGTCCCTCAACTTATGTTTGGCTGCAGGTGTTCACTTGCCTTATCAAATACTATAAAGCTTCATGTCGATCTTGCTTCTGTGCATGTTGAAAGAATTGAAGACATCCCTTGTCGTGTATACCCTTTTCTATCCTTGTTTCTCTTATATTTCCCCATTGCTTTACAAAATTTATTTTACCCCGTGACTATTGTTGAATGTGGATTGCAGGATGATAATGGAGATGTTGTTGTTAATGAAGCCGGGGAGCCACTGATTCATACAGATGGGACAGGTTTCATTTCAGAAGATTTGGCGTTGTTGTGTGCAAAAGATTTCATTGAAGCGAAAGGCACAAAGGATGAGAATATTGAGGTAAAATTTTACTCTCATTGATCATGTGTAAATAGTTCTTCTGGTGGTAATTTTTAAACTTTTACTCATGTCTATGACTTATTATTATAGTTGGGTGTTTAACCCTGTCATTTTTTTATCCAACTGTTATAAGCTTATTGATCTTCTGAAGCTCGAGGAAGAATCAGAGGGACTGAAAAGCAAAGAATTTTGCACGGGAGAACCGGTAAATGTTACTAATGGTTCGTTGTTATCTAGAGTCTTCCTTAAGATACTAAGCCTTGTTTTCTTTGTGCTAGCCATTGCTTGTCCAATGCCGATTGTTCAAAGAAGGTTATGCTGTCAAGGGAACTCTTCTGGTTAATAAAAAGGTAAATTTCTCTTGCTTAAGTTCTCTACAGACGCTTTGTGGATCATTAAACTCTCCATATTGGTACGGATTTACATAAAGGTGTTTCAACTATTTTGCTTTTCTTGAATATATGTTAAAAGCTTAAATCCCGGACAATTCAAATCAGACCCTCGATGATAAAGGTTGAGAAAGATGCAAGTCTTTCTGATTCAACTTCGTTCAGTTCCTTGGAGATAAATTCCATAAGGTATTTTCCCTATTAGTCATCTTTGTTCTATCCCATTACCATATTGTGGATTTAAGGTGCATTATTAGCCATCCAATGATTGTTAATGGTTTATGGATGTGTGATCAATTGTTAATTTGAGTCCCATAAAGGGCCTACTTTCATACAAATTAGATAACGTGTTTGCAAATTGTTAATGTGCAGTCTCTTTAAAAAAAGGTAAAATATGACATTTTATTCTACATTTTTCAGTCGTCGACCAAGGAAAGCTAACCTATCAAAGAACTTGATCGCACTTTTAACCGTAGGGGGTGTTCCAGAAGATTACTTTCTTAGTTTACTGAATAAGGCATTGGAAGATGCCCAGAAAGTATCTACGAGTATGCGTGCAGCTGTTAGAGGTTGGATATAATTTAACCATTTTTTATGCCTTCGTGTTGAAATTGCTACCTCTATTGATTTATAACTTATTAGAATTTGCAATTCCACTCAAATCAGATTGACTTAATTGTACTTCTTTTGCAGTCGGTCTTAACTATGGGCAAATGGACGATTCTTCAACTTCTGTAGCAATGATTGGGTCTGGAATTCCACTAGATGAACCATACCTTCAATATCGTTTGTCTATCTTAGCAAACGAAGAGCGGAAGGGGCTGCGTGGTGGAAAGATTCCGACCAATGAAAGCTTCTATCTGATAGGGACCGCTGATCCTACGGGAACCTTGAACAGCGATGAAGTTTGTGTTATTCTGTAAGCTAATTTTCTAGCATATCTATAATAAGTTATTCTCATATAAGAGAGGATTTAGTGACTATGCTAGCGATAAACGACTGATTACTTGTGCAGTTAGATAAAATTAATTACAGAATTTGATACTTATGATTCTGATGGGGCATGCAGTGAAAACGGCCAGATATCAGGAAGGGTTCTGGTCTATAGGAATCCAGGTATTCATTTTGGGGACATACACATCTTAAATGCGAAGTATGTAAAGGAGCTGGAAGAATTTGTTGGCAATGCTAAATATGGCATTTTCTTCTCCACCAAGGGGAGGAGATCAGTGGGTAGTGAAATCGCAAATGGTGATTTTGATGGAGATCTCTACTGGATCTCTCAAAGCACACAGGTATATGTATTAATTTCACGTCTCTTCAAAGATTTTCTGTTTTTCAAGCACTGCTCCGTGTTCAGGTCGGTTCCTATCAATTATGTGTGGTTATTTATACTTGGTCCATACTATCACTCTTATTTATGCTTTCTGTTAGTGGTAGCTAGATGGGCGGTCAGGCGGGTTTGGTAAGGTGTCAAAACAAATTGGGGTTGCAAAGGATCATTTTAGTCTGGGTCAAAATGGCCGGGATGGATTTGGTGATCCTCAAACACTTACTGTCCATGTCTTCTTTTTTTTTAAATAATTAATGTGCTAATGGGTACAATAACAATACTATTAGTTTGGGTTGAAATGGTCGGGTTGGGCCGATCTACAAACCCTTTTTTTGCCATTATTTAAATAGTTATAATTGAATGCAATATTATTAGAATGATATATATGATTTTTTTTTTAATAAAACAGTTTATGAGGTTGTATGCATAAAAAAAAGACTATGGGCTACTTCAACCTGTTGGACCCTCTTTTGCTATTTCCTTGATTTGACCTGTTTGTACAAAACACAATCAAATCTGCGTTTCACAAGTAAACGGGTCAAAATTACGACGTCTGCGTTCTTTTATCTATCTTTGTGGCAGCCCATTTCAGATTTATATTGTAAAATGAACAAGTGATTAAAACCAAAGGGTATATGACTTGCACTATAATGTTGACTTTGATTTCTGTATTAAACCCGTCTTGTACACTGTCAGCTATTGCATTACTTCAAAGCGAGTAAGCCATGGGAAAGGATTCACTCAACGCCAAGTGCACCTAGCAAGAAACCTAGTGAACTCTCCTATGACGAACTGGAGAATGAGCTTTGTACTCTACTTTTTGCTACACGAAAACAGAAGTATGTTTCCTCACTTTCTCCCTATGATTTAAGTTGGGAAAAACTCTTGCTGCTAAGCTGCTCTTGAGTGTAACAAGTTATCGACTTATCGCATTGTTTAAGAGTGTTTACTGTTTCAGTATTGTAGCTGGTAAAGCAGCTGATAGTTGGCTGACCTTTATGGATCAATACCTGACCTTGGGAGAAGATGATGCTGATGAAAAGCACCGGCTTGAAGAAAAAATGTTGAAGTTGGTTGATCTGTATTATGATGCTCTAGATGCACCAAAAAGTGGGAAGACGGTTAGATATCATCCTGGATGTTCTTTTTATAAACTTAGGATAATATGGGTTTTGTTTTTTACTCCGTCAAACCATCTCCAAGGCAACCCAGTGGTAAGGCATCCTGAACAATGTTTTAAAAACCGGACCGGACGGTTCGACCGGTCGGACCAGTTCGCGGTCGGGTGGCCGGATTTTTAACCCCGGTTTTTTGGCGGTTTTTCCACTGTTGCGAACCGGCCGGTTTTTCTGGTTTTGGCCGGTTCAACCGGTTTTGGGTTTTTTTTTTTTTTTTTTTTAAATTTTTATGATGATTTGTATACTTTAATGTTATTTTTAGTTGTTTGTGAACATTAAAACATATATTTTATTTGGATTATAACTATTTGGTATTATTGTTGAGTAGATTGTAACAAGTTTAGTAACATTTTTATTAAAAATTTAACAAAAAAATAACCAACCGGTCGAACCGGCCGGTTCAACCGGTCTGACCGGGCGCGGTGGGATGACCGGTTCGACGAAAAATCCGGTTTTTAAAACATTGATCCTGAAGGTCTCAGAAGTCAAACCTCACCGGGTAAACATCTTGGGCTAGCCAAGGAAAAAGTGTAGGAAACGGCCACAGAAAACCGATTAGGCCGTGTACATCAGACCCGAAGGCTTGACTTTTCCGGTAGCCTGTACCGGGAGTTAGACCCGTCTCCGTTTCTTATTCCTCTGTCACCAGACAACACTCACATTCTTCCTCTTTTTGTTTCTGAAACAGGTCGATATTCCTACATCCTTATTGCCCCAAAAATATCCCCATTTTCTTGAAAAGAAATCCAAGACATTTCAATCTTCTTCTGTTCTTGGAAAAATCTATGATAAAGTGAAGGCGTATCGTCCTGATAATGCATCAATACCAGGTAAGCCTGTATCAGTTCTGCGATTATATTTACTTTATTAGGCATTTAAGTTTTGTAATTTTACTTCTAGATACAAGCTTTTTGATGCGTTGCTTCCTTCCATAAACATGTTTTGTGAACAAAAGTGATTTATTCCCCTGAAAATCCTCCTAACTAGAATCGTACATGCACGATGTGTGTCGGTGAATGACTTTTTAATTGAATTTTTTTTTGTAAACTTCGGTTAGGACATCTGGCAAAAGGTGACGGCGGGCTGCTTCGCCTACCGTTGGCTTTGGATTATCTAACACATGAGTATATAAATTGTGTTTGTTATTTATTGGTGAAATAGTTAAAGATAGAAATGATTATGTAGAATAAATATAAAAATAATATAAATATAGAAATGGTATAGTAATTTTGTTGTACTTAAAATTTCAAAATTTAAGACATTGTCCATATGCTTTATAAAGGATATAGATATAGGTACCATATATATGCTCATTACATGTAAATTCCACTAATTCTCTTACCTCCTCCTGTATTGATTCCTCCATTTTGTGAATAATGGTTCTTACAATTTTTTACAATTGAAGATTTTAAAACATGCATTAAAGAAGTAAAAAATATCGCTGTATTTAAGTAACAAAACTGATGTATTTCTCACAAGTGCTTTTTGTTATATGTAGGAATATGGAAACTTCCCTGCTTCAATGTCGAGATACCAGAGGCCTCCTTAAATTTATGGAAGGACAGATACAATTCCTACAAGAGAGAAATGGTAGATGCCTTGCAGTGTGGAGATGAATCCAAAAACGATTCCGCAAACATGGTGATCAAAAGATACAAGCAGGTCTCAATTTTTCAGATCTTGTTCTTGCATGTTCCAAGTAATCATAAGCGACACATCTAATTATAAAAAATAAGTTGAAAATCCCTTAAATTTAAAATGAGTGATTCCAGTTATATAAATGCAGATGTTATATGAGGCTGAAAGTTTTGCAACAAGTGCTAGAAAAATTGAGGATATATATAATGAAGCCCTGGCGATTTATCATGCAAGTTACGACCAAGCTCAGCAGTATGGAGATGTTAAGAAGTGCGGGTTTGCATGGAAGGTAGCTGGTGAGGCCCTCTGTTCATTTCATGGAATGAAGATTCCTGGAAAGTCCATTTCTTTCAAGGTAGATGTATTATCAAAGTTAATTTAGACGTAAATGTATGCATACATCATACATGGTGACGTATGCATATATGTATGTGGCATGTGTGTATTGTAAACTTTGAGTCCTTGTATAGGTAGCCAGTATTTATAGGATTGGTGTTCAATGTAATAATATACCAACTTTGCAGAAGCGGTAAATGTTCTTCTAATCTTTTCTTGATACTCTAAACCGGTTCATGACGAAGCAAACTTTGTTTTCTACTATTCAAGACCGACCCTTTCAGTCATAGACCAAAGAAATTTAAAACTACAAATTTATGCATACGGGTCTGTCCTTTTCTGTGTACTTGAAAGCACATTTCAAGATGTTCAGAATTATCTTCCAACCAGTATGCAATACTGTAGCTTGAGGTACTCCCAAAATCTTACAATAATGTTGATTAACTCCCTTTTTGAGATTCATATATTCATCAACAATAGTATTAGGGCCACATCCAACACCATTGATCGGGTAAAGAGAAATGCATGTGATTTTGGTTTCTGAAAATAGCCAAAGAATAGAGGTGCAGGGGTTGAATAAAAGGTCTTTGGTTTTGGCAAGAGTAATTCATGGTAGCGTATAAGTTACTGAGATGACTCGACGACTAAGAGTTGTGTGTTTAAGTTACCGAAATGTGCAAATGTACAATGAGATGTAAATACTCGTCTTTCTGAAAAACAAAACAATCTTTAGGAATACCTTTAGCAGCATAATCTGTCGATGTCTAGTACAAACACTACCATCAAATGTGTTTAAGAAAAATATAATGTATTTGACCTTCAAAGTCAAGGTAACATTGAAAACATATGTGTAGCTGGGTGGTAGACTAGGGTTCAATTTTGGCATTAGTAGATTTAGTAAATATATTGGGGTAGTTTAGGAGTAGGAGTAACATTTACTATTAAGAAAAAAAAACATGAAAACATTGGATCATGTATCAAAATTATCAATTGCACTCACTTTAAACCTGAAATAATTGTGCATTTAATGATCATATAACATAAAATCTAAAAGAAAAGAAGAAAGATTTATTCCTCGACATCAAGTGAGGTCTGGCTGTTCTTGGTTCCAACCAAGTGATGAAGAAGCACACCTGCGGCAACACTAACATTCAAACTTTCGACAGCAAGGAAAGATTGAAACTCCTCCGTGTCGACATCTTCTAACTCTGCACCTACATGTACTGGAATATTCCCAGGAATTTTAACCAGCTGAGTACACGCCCTCTCGACTAATGGTCTCAGACCGGTACCTTCACTGCCCAATACAAGGATTGTGGGCTCACCGGGTGTCACCTCATTCAAAGTCACGGCCCGTGAAGAAACCGACCCACCAACAACCCTCCAACCATTTTCTGCTGAAGAAATCAAGAACTGCATCATATTTTTACAAGAACGTAGCTCTGTCAACTCAAGTGAACCAGCACTTGCTTTGCTTACAACCCCACTAAGTGGTGCAGAGTTCTTTGCACAAAGGACAACCCCTGACGCACCAAAAAAATATGCAGATCTAATTATAGCACCCAAGTTTTGAGGATCCATAACTTCGTCTAAAGCTAACCAAAGAGGCGAACCTTCTTCTCCATCAGTCACTACACGATCCAGTTCACGTATATTCACCATTTCTAAAGGTGAAGCATCAAGAACCAGACCCTGATGAGGCCGGCTATCAACAACCATGTTAAGATCGTGTTTTGATATTTCTTTTATTGTTAATCCCAGTTTATCGGCGACCCTCAAAACTTTCTCGAACCCTTTTTTATCCTTCTTCCTCTTATTATTTCCACTAAATTCAACCTTCCCTTCTTGAACATATAAAACATAAAATTCTCTTCGGTTTGCTGATAACGCAGCTAGCACAGGGCCGACTCCATAAACACATTCACCAACCATTCTCGGTACACTAGACTCGGTTGCCTCTCTCCATACCTTCTTCCCAAAATCATCTTGCCTATTCCACTTACGAAACTCATTACCATTTCGTTCCACATCAGCGACCTTGTCAAACCTATCAAGCCGTTCTTTAACCTTATACCAACTTGGATTATCAACTTCGTCATCATCTACATCCGACTCGTCTTCAGAAACCCCCCTTCTTTCTCTATAATCATTCCGTTTATCAAACCTCCTACCCCTTTCCCTACTCTCACCACCACTTTTCGCAACCTTTTGAGCCGATTCCTCCCAAGAAGACCGAACAGCCTTTCTTGTGGCCGGTTCATCTTTAGAAACTTTCCTTCTTTCCCTATAACCATTTCCTTCATCTAGTCTTCTACCTCTATCCCCATTTCCAACACCCCTTTCCACAAACTTTTCAGCTGAAACCTCCCAGGAAGACCGGCCTGCCTTTCTCAAATCCAACCCATTTCCTGAATCCCCACTTTTCTCTTTAAAATCCTTTCTCCTAATCTTTTCCCTACCATCTTTCGTAAACCTCCCCGTAGACTCCTCCCAAGAAGTCCGCCTCGTCTCACCCGATCTCTCAAAATCCTTTACTTCCTTATCTTCACTCTTAGCTAACCAAGGAAACGTTTTCGTCGAACCACTACCTTCAACCGCTTTTCTACCATAAACAGTCGAAAAATTTCTGGATTTTAAACAAACCCCATTTGAAAAGGATCCTTTTTTCGCAGACCCAAATAACTTACAATGCTCATTGGTACTTCTAAACCTCTTAACCCCATAACAACAAATGGGTTTTTCTTGAATTAAACTAGGTAAACATTTGGGGGTTTTGAGGTTGATGTAAAACTGTAAAAAACATTTGGGTTGTTGTGATGAAGCTCTAATGGCAGTAGGGAAAGTATGTAACTTTGAGAAATTACAGTACATGATTATTATGGAATTATATTGCAAGATTAATAAAGTTAAAAACTTTTTACCTGATTTGAAAATTTGGGTGGGTGGGATGTCAATCTGAATCCACCATTGTTGATGGGTTTTGGATATGGACTCAAAAGTAATAGATTATAGGTAAGTGACCATTTAGGGTTTATACTTTGGGGATAACATATATGCTTCTAGCAGCATATTCATACATGCTTCCCCCCTCACAATCTATAATTTTTTTTAAAACATTTAGCCATGTGATTGAAATCAATGTGACAGGGAGGTAGAAGCATATATGTTATCCCCTTATACTTTATACAACCGGTCCTTTATATATGGGTGGTGATATTAGTACCACTTTTTTTTGATAAATCTACCATTATGTACAACATATATAACAGACTGTACAAGTCAGTAATATATGATTGTGGTAAAAATATCAAAATAAATGGTACGAATATCGGTTTCCTTTATATATCCATTGTATTTACTATTTAACATTCAAAGATTTGATTAATTTACGGGAGACATTGAACACAATTGCTTCAAAGAACACTCACTAGACCAAAAGTTCACGACTTAAGACAAGCTAATGAGCGATCGAATAAAATCAAGGACATGACTCGTGACCGTTGTTACACTTGCAACCCGTTTTTAGAGAGAGAGAGACGAATTCTAGAGAGAGAATTGCGTACATCTCTTTTAAAACTTAACTAATTACGTATGACTGTTCGGAGTGGAGCATCTTTTACCCCGATGCCGCCCCAAGACTTCCCAATGCCGGCCCACATACCGCCCCGGAGGGCGACTTTGATCAAAAAAAAGTGGCGCCCGGCATATATATGCCGCTCGCTTTGTGTGTGTATATGTGTATGTAACAGCTCTTTTCCTTCTTTTTGATGCTTCAAGAGATCTCTTAAGAAGGGTTGACTCACTCCAACAAAAAGAAGGGGCAACTCCTTGGATGCCTCATCGCCACATGGCAGAAGACGCCCCTCCAAAGGGTTACCCCGCTCCGAGCAATCTATATATCCAAGTTATGTTTAAATTAATAAATATACCCTTTTTTATTATATATACTTACATTTTTATCCAATCATATTTACTACAATAAAAATATTTAAATTTATAACAATTTTGCCCTTTCATCAATAATAATCATCCATCCGATATTCGATCCATTCATATCTAATAACATTCAAATGGATTATCAAAGGCTACTGATACTTTCACGGATGCTTGTTATTCATACAAGGAAATCAATTGTAAATAGACTATTATAGCCCTACATTAATTTTGCCTATTTTTATATTTCATTCTCAAAAGTAAAAAAATACCCAAAAACCATTCCATCATCTTATCTCTTTCCGACGGCACCTCCAGTGCCACAATCTCAATCATGATAACAAATGTTTTCTCTCTCTTTTTGCAGATGATTTTTCAAAAAAGAAATTGGCCTCTGGAAATGGTAGTGAAGGAAACAACATGTCTTTGCCCAATAGTTTTAATAATTTAATTTTTATCTTTTTGTAATACATTTTTTTTTTCTTTTTTTGGGTAGATAGATTAATGGATCTTTTATTTTTCCATCTTTTGGTGAAATTGATTTCAACACAATGGAAATTAACATCAGGAAAAAAACTGAGATTGTGAAGATCATTTTGTAAGTATTTGGTCGATATATTCAAATAAAAAATATGTTTTTGAATATATGAGTATAATGTATATTTGATTTTGATTGTCTTCAAGATGCCAGAGACATTCTCGTTATCACCATAATGAAATATTTTGCTTTCCTTGCTATCTCCATTTACAGTGGGGATATAAACACTCGCCAGAGTTTAGTAAGTTAGATGGGAAGGAAATTGATAAGATGATTACCAGGTCAAACTTAAAAGTTGGGTAAAAAGAGCATAAGGGCATAATAGTCCATTTGTATAAAACTTCAGTGTATACATAAAAATTATCCGTGAAAGAATCAACTCCCTTTGATAAACGGTGTAGAACTTTTAAATAAAAAGTTCAGATTTAAATAAATTGATCTTAGATTAAATTTAATAAATTGTATTTAGATAGAAAAGCTTACTTTTAGATTAACTAAACTTTTAATTGGTTATTTGAAAAATTAAAGTCTTTTTTTTTGTTGATTTATTGAGTTTTAAAACATTTAACTATCATTAATATTATTATGATCCAGGTATTATGTGTGATATACTTTAAACAAAATATATACGGGCAATATGTTAATTTGACTTTTATTGAAGGAAAAAAAAAATAATCCAATTTTCATGTATAATAAAAGTAAATCAATTTGTTTGGTGATTAAAAAAGGTTGTATAATACATGTAACTAACAGTCAAGAGTAGTGCACCTTCCAGATGGTGAGATACCATGAATGAATAAGCATGTTGTACATTGTGCTGCTTAATGTGTACCGTACATCTGGCAAAGTGAAGAACTTTACTAAAAGCTAATGTTTTTATTAGTCGTAATTTGCTTTTTTGTTAAAGAGTCAGATACAACTTTGGTGTTCACCTTTACATAAAGATACGCCATTTTCTTTTAATATTGATTAGTAATATATTTCGATTTTTAAAAGTTAATTCTCTATGTAAACGATCAAGACCCGTAAATAAATAAATAAATAAAAAATAACATAAAACGAGACATAAAACGTTAAATGAGTGACAAATAATTGTTATTTTTGAGTAAAAGGTTAACCCAATAAAATTACAAATAATTGTTAAACTCATCTTTGTATGTTAATATTAAAGATTTTGTTAACTTTGTCCCACGAGCACAAGTTAAAAAACATCTAAAACATTTGTTCTATACAACATGATACTCGTAGTATGTATAGGAAGAGTTTGAACCTAATCTATATTTTATTTATGAGTAGAATTAAAGGTAAAAGTATTGTTTACTTTTTAGATCGTTCAAATAAGGAAACAGGAAAAGCCATTGTAACGTAAGTTTGTACGACAACTACTTATACCATCTACCAATAAACTAAAACAGGATTGTAGCCCTTATTAATTGACATGTGGCGTTGTATTAAAGCGACACGTGTCCTTTTAGTCATATTCATTAAAAAAAAACCTATTAAATTAATATATAAATATAAATTCAAGATATACTATAACTTATAAATTCTATATATTTTAATTCGTACATACAAATAAATATTACTACGTATTATTTATAGTATATCCGTTATAATAATATAATTATATAGAGTCATTGAATGAATAAAACATATCTAATTATTATCTATTAATAAATTCCTATAAATTGATGATTTCCTTATCCTTATTTTAATAATAATAATAATAATCTACCAATATATATATAAGAGCATGATAAAATAAAAATTGAAGAAACAAGGACCCTTAGATGATTTTCAACTTTTAATTACAACCTTTAGATCTAAATAATGATTTTTTCATTGACTTAATTATTAGTCAAACACAACATTAGTCCTTCTACTTTATATAAT
>JAOEHQ010022767.1:0-14286 GCA_025447715.1 Asclepias incarnata
TGTTTACAAAATAATTCTCCAGATTTAAATAATCGTAGATGAAATATTTTTATTTATTTTATATTATAACTAAACAACTAATAGTCGTTATAAGTTTTATTTTATTCTAAATTTTAATTTTAAAATGTGTCTTAAAGGTGTCTCGTGTGTTAAGACGGGACATAATCTAGTAATATTAATATTATAACCATCTAAATATCCAATATTTCTTATCAATTCATAAGAAACGAGACACTAACAATAATATAAACTAAACAAACAATAATATAAAACGAACAAACGTCTTTCTTTCTCACTTTACTGACCAAATTTAAATTCATTTTCCATCCTCAACCGGCTACTCTGTATAAAACAAAGTGACGCATCATTCCCACACGTCTTCTCTCCTCAAAAGTCATCTCCCTTTTCTCCTAGAAAATCTCAAAACAACACATCAATATTTAATAATTCATCTTCTGTTTAAGATGTCATAAACATCAACTTAACTTTAAAAATCCTAATTATTATTAGGGTTTTGCTAAATACAGCCCTAGGGCTGTAGTTAAGGTGCATAAAATAGTTGTATATTTATCATAAAATTCAAGGGGTGAGCTTTTGATACGGAAGATACACTTTTTTAATACACGTTAACTACAGCCCTAAGAGCTGTATTTAGCATTTTCCTTATTATTATTATCCAAATCTTTCTCACTATTAAAGGAAAGCACCTAAAAATCAAATTGATGATTTGACAATTAATTAACTTATCTAATTTAACTTTAATTGCAATTTACTCCTCCAACTTTCAAATTGTCATCCTTCACTTATTTTTCAAATTGCCACCTTTCACTCAATTTTTTATTTCATCAACTAATTATTATATTTTCTTCTCAAAAAATTATATGTAGGCATCAATTAATTTCATCAAATTTTTAGATAATTTGTGAGCTATTAAGTCATCGATAATTTCTGAGGTAATTTCTTAGATAAAGAAATATAATAAAAATTCTGATTTCAATCATTACAACTTAAACTTATCGATATTAACTCTGTTTTTCAAGTCATAGACTTCCTGTATTAGAAAATCATTTGTTTTGTATGAAATTTACTAACTTTATAACTTTTTCTTTATTTGTTGAACTTAAAAGGACATGTACAACGTTAACTTATAAAGACACTATATTCATGATCTTAATAATAAAAGAAAATATTTAAAAGGAAACATGAATGACTGTTCAACTAAATAATCTTCGATCAAATTCCCATTTACATACTAACATATTCAATATAATATGGTAACCCTTATATGTGTTGTGAATATATCATTATATGGCACTCATTTCTGATTAAAACCATTTGTGAGTCATTGTTATATTCATATTTTTGTAATTATTATTATTAAAGTGATTATTTTATGAAACCCGTGTGTTAACACGGGTACATAACCTAGTTATAAATATATCTTTTTATATCTTTTAAAATTTTAAATTATTTCATATTTCATTTGTAACAAAACAACGTACACACTAACAATTTACCAAATCCTACAATCAAATATCAATAGTCAAAGTGGTCCCTAATTACCATGACCAGATAAAAAGTAATAACAGTCATTCAATGAATTTCAAATATATATATATATATATATATTGAACAATATATGAAATACCATTCAAATCACTCGACAACTTTGATGATAAAAGGTAAACAAATTATATTATACCTAAAAATCTCATATCTATTTACAACTTAACATTAAAAATCTTAACAATTGTTATCTAGGACGGACAATTGTAGATTGCAATATCTCGAGTTAAATCGAAAAGTATCTCAAGGTGTTGATTTAAAGATGACAGATCAAAAAAATACTATAACAAATATCGTCAACAAATAAATATTAAAAAAGATAAATAGAATATATTATTTCAATGTTTCAGAATTGCATTTCTTTATTTTGATTTTACTAATATTTTTTACTTTTAAATTTACCAGTTTGTTTTTCCATATTACAAGGTTATTTTGGTTATATATATTTTATAATTCATTTTTTCTTGAAAATATCGCAAATCTCTCGTATATTTGACACAGATCTAAATCTAGTCATCATAATAATAGATTTAAGTATTTACCAATGCCTTTTCCTGAGCCCTTACAGCGATTAAACAAGATCATTAATTGTTAGTGGCGAATATTTTAGATGTATATTCTCTAGATTTGGGTTTTCTCAATTATTTTCTGGGATTGGAGGTTCATTAAATTTAGAATAAAATAAACAATTCTTTAAGTCAATTTCTAACGAATCCGCGACAAATTTATTTAGATGGGGTTCATCATTTGCTGCGGTATCTGAAGGGGACTAGCAGGTATTTTGCTCAATGGTACAGATCAGCTCAGTCTACATGCCTACTCTGATTCAGCTTGGGCTGCTTGCCCCATTTCTCGCCGGTTCTATGTTATTCTATTCGGCGGATATCCGATCAGTTGGAAATCTAAAAAGCAGTCTACCATTTCGCATTCGTCCTCTGAAGCTGAATACCGCTCCATGGTTGCCGCTGCTGCTGAACTTACCTGGCTGATTCACCTACTGAAAGAGTTGGGTTTTACTGGTTTAAAACATGTCACCCTTCATTGTGATAATCAGCATGCGTTGCATATTGTCAAGAATCCTGTCTTCCATGAATGTACGAAGCACATTGAAATTGATTGCCATTTCACACGTGAAAAGATCATGGAAGGTTTGATTCAACTTGGTTACTTACCAAAACAAAACCAACTTGCTGACGTCCTTACCAATGTGTTACCCTCCAATCAGTTTCAGTAGTTGTTGTCCAAGCTGAGGATGTCACAATCCCATCCTCCATCTAGGTGGGTTGGGGTGGGGTGTAGAGTTATGTATTTATTTTGTATATTGTAGGGACTTAATTGTCATTAGTTGATAATATGTCGACTTAGCTCGTAATTTATTTGGTTTTCCTTTGTATTTAAGCCAGATGATAACTCATTATGTGGGTAATGAAAAGATAATCATTCACCTTATTCTCTCTATTTTCTCAGAGTAGACATCATCTATGGCACTCTGTATATCTGTTATAATTTACATATCATGTTCAAAGTTTGGGATAAGTCTACAGTAAACTTGAACTCATAATCAGGGAATACAACTTAATTTTATTCTTCATTCACATATCATTGAACTATATACTTTATCGACTATAATATCACAAAAATTTATTGAGTCGCACGGGCTTTAACCTAGTTAATCAATATGTACGATGATGTTATTGCATTTTTAAGCCAATTTATGTTTTTGTTAATTTAAATCGTGTAAGGTATATGTATCAAAAATAATATAAATATAGATTGATGTGTGTTTTGATTCTAATATGCAATGCTAATTGCGTTGAAAGATCTAACATGAATGTGGTATGCCGTATGAGACCTAATTAATTGTGTCTCCTTTCCCCCGCAAATGACGGCAAAGTAATGAGAAAATAAAGACATGCTTTTCATCTCTATAGTTCTTTGGTTTCTATACATTGGTTCTTTTGTACATGGTTAACACTTTGTAAAGAAGAAATTTTTTTCATATATGTCATGATAGAAACCATCCATATATAAATTTCGGAGAGTGATAAATTCACAACAATTTTTGTCCATCCACAACAATAACTGCATTATATAATTGTACATTGTATAATAAATTATGTACATTTGTTGTGAATGGTTAAATGTTGTTGTAAATTTATCACTATCCATAAACTTCATTTTAAGTTTATGTCTTGTCAAAATGAATTTTAAGCTGAGAAAAATGTTACCATTGAAAATCGGATTTTGTTGGCCTCTTTGTCATTTTTGAGCCCCGCACGATAACATAAATTGGGTCGTCTAAAAACCAAAAAAATTAATTTAAAATAAAAAAATAGTTAGTATATATTACTCAAAATATATTTTCTTTTTCTTTTTTGGATTTATGCTTAAAATCCAATTGAATTATACATATACATATAGGTAGTGGGATAAAATTTAGTTCCCATATATGATGTGGGCCCCATACAATTGGACTGCGTGCACAGATCCATCACCGACCCTGCAAGTATTGAATGATGTATGTTGATTATTGAGTGTATAAATTAGAACTCTTCAATTATTTCTTTCCGTAAAATTATTGCTAAGATTTAGAGCATCTCTAATGGTAAAAAATTTTATAGCTTCAAAAATTAGATATGTTACCAACTTGTAAACCTATTGAGTGTACAAGAAGGGAACCCGCGCAAAGCGGCGGCAGTGATAGCGGTGGTATGATGGTGGCAGCGGTGGAGGATGATGGCGATAGGTGGCGACGGTGACGGGTGGCGACGGGTGGTGGCGGTGTGGTGGAAGTAGCGGTGTGGTTATTAATGTAAAAGTTATTGATGTAAAGAGGGTGGTGTAATTATTTTTAAGGGTTGAGGGATGTATGTTGTAAATAATTTCATTAAGGGTATTATAGGTAAATTTGGTGGAGATATTTAAATTAATGAATAAAGTATAGGGGTATATTGGTCTTATCAAAGACTGAAAGTTGAAAAAGGGGAGAGGGATTTGTTTTATATAGTAGTAAAGATAAACATACATCACTATACATAAATCTTGTAAACTTTTATAAATGAACTAAACATTAAATTATGAAATGTTCATAATTATGAACCTTTCTCATGCTATGTAAATTACATAATGTAATCATGAGCCTAATCTCATTATGAAAGTTTGGACCATAAAGGCATAAACTATTTTAACTTTTTACAAAATAAATCTACCATTTTAAATGCCTTTAAAATAGCTATGATTAAACTTACCATAGCAAATAAAAACCCGAACAAATTCTTTTTTTTTGACAGGTGATTTTTGAATAGAAACAAATTTTCTCGCCATCAAAGGGTGAGATCCTAACTCGACAGCCAATAATTGGTTGTCTAAACCGGATTCCGCTACTATGAGCCAAGCAACGGTGCCAAAGGCAAAACCCCACTAGGCTCCCCTAACAACTGGGATTAGTAGAGTATGAATTTGCACTTGACAAGCTTTGAACCTCCACCTCATGAGTAAAACCTGAGTGTCTCACCACTTGAACCATGGATCATTGATAAAAAAAAAAACAAAAAAAAAACCCGAACATTTAATAAATACTTTTATATTTACACACAATTTAAAACATTAAAAGTGACAATCAATATGAAGTTTTTGGATTCAACTACTGTATGATTTTAATTCATGGTAAGTTTAATCATAGCTTGAAAACCCTTAAAAGTATTAAATATTTAAATGACATTATTGCCTTTATAATTTTATAGAAAAACCAATGAAGATAAACATTTGGAGTAAGAAGAATAGCATTTCTAAATAAAAAAATCAAATTAATAGCTATACCACAACAGAAAGAAAATTAAATACCATTAAAATTAACAATGGATTGCAATAACGTAGTTACTCTAATCGGAGAAAATTTTGATATCAAATTAGTTATTTTTCCTTTTCTGTTATGTATTAAAATCTACTCAAAGTCAAAATAAAAGTCTTATGCTAAAGAATTTCCACAGACGACCAAGGAATTAAAGTTTGGAAGCAGATTAATTCGCCATGAATGGTGGAATCCAAAGTTATGCTTAGTAGTAGTATAAATTTGAACACGAAACTCTACCATTTTCACTTCACAAAACAATTATCAAAAAATATAAGTTTATCACAATTATTTTTAGATCATTTTATATTTCATAAGAATTTTGTGTTCTCATCAATAATGGATTCTTCAAATTTGCTCACGAGTCTTTTAGTTTACATAGTTATTATTTTCGTCTTCTCCATTCAAGCTACGCTCGGTAAATACCATTATATCTTGTAATTCTTGTTCAAGTTTTACTTTTATATTGTTTTTTTCTTTTATTTATATATTAATGCTAACGAATATATAAAAAGTATTTATTCTTCGGGCCCGAATATTTGGTTATAGGAAACAACATAATAGCATGTGAGAATCTGAGCAAGGATTCCTGTGCGTTTGCGGTATCATCAAGCGGGAAGCGTTGTGTGCTTGAGAAAAATGTTCGTAGGAGTGGAAAGGAGGTGTTTGTATGCAGTACCTCACAAATCGATACCGATAAGTTGACAAATTGGATTGAAACCAACGAATGCTTAGAGGCATGCGGTCTTGAGCGTAATGTACTAGGGATCTCATCCGACTCCCTTCTTGAGTCGCGGTTCTTGCAAAAACTTTGCTCAACTCGATGTTACAATGGTTGTCCCAACATTGTTGATCTCTACTTTAATCTTGCCGTTGGTGAAGGTAAACTAACTAACTAACTGTGGTATCAACCTTTTTAATCTACGTTGACATTTTTTGGTGTTATTATACTAATTAATATTAAAATGTTCTTGTATATTGATCATAATTTTTACATGATCATATTTATATATATATAAAAAAAAGGTACACATGGTTATAAAAATAAAGTACAATCAGTAAAATTTGGGATACTTAAAAAACAAATGTAATCATTACGTTGAGTTAATTTGTGTATAGTGAAAAAACTTTTGTAAATTAAATTAATCAAATTTGTAACAATTTTGAATTTTCTAGGTGAGCTATTCATTTTTTTTCCCTCTTCTTAATTTAAGGATTCAAATCCTATTATATTTTATCTTTTTTTTTATTTTTTATTTTTCTAAGGTTTTCGAAAGATAGAAAACAAGTTTAACATGTGGAAAAAATCTACTTTATGATAATAATAAGAACTTAAGAATAATATAAAAAAATGATCTTTCAAGAAAGAACTCCTAAAAGGGGGATATTTAATTGAAAACAATAAAAATAATATTGAAAGTCAAGTCCTTAGATTAAGAAAGAAAAATTAATACCTAAATTGAAAATTTGATAAATATTATTGAATACATTTTTTATAACAGTAATTCTTTTAATTAACGTGAAACTCTGTTATAATTTATGTTTTTTTTTGTTATTTTAAAAGGTGCATATTTGCCAAGCCTTTGCCAAGCACAAGGAGATAACAAAAGAAGAGGAATGTCTGAGATCAAGAGCTCAGGATACATTGCTCCCGGACCCATGGTGGCTCCAAAACTCATGGATGATGGATCACCAACCATGGCTCCATCTCCCTACGGTCCCTATTAGTTATTCACTATTCACTATACTAGAATAGAGACTAAGCCTCTACCTTCGAAGTATGATGTGCTCATGTTTTCTAGTCATCCTCAAATAAGTGTTATTCATCCACATATATTGTTGTTTAGTTTCATGATTCATAGTGTTATGCTTTGTAGTCATGCTATATACTCAAGTTGTTCGAGTTCCATATTAATCACAGAGTGGTACTTTTTTTTAAATTTCTTTTAAAAAAAAAACAAACCAACACAAAGTGGTATATTGGTATCCACAACGTTTAAAATGTCATTAGTATTTAAGCAAATGGTGCTTCGGAAAATGATATTTATCCCAATTTCTACGTAAAGAAATTGAAGAATATGTAGAAATGAAAGCAAAATAAATAATAAAATAAATAATAAAATAAATTTAGAAACATAGATCGCATAAACTCATAAGAATGAAATTTGGAAATGTGACGACATGGTAAGGAAACAGAATGCTAAGAGTACTCACAATACCCCATTCATCATTCATCAATAACTAGTTTATGTACCGTCACATCAGAAAAACTACTAACCAACCACTAATTCCTTATAACATCTTCAATGCATCACTAACCAACCACTAGTTTTGGACCAACTTATTTTCCGTTAAATAAATCTTCGTGTGAGTGAGGGGTGAAAAAACAAAAAAATAACCCACTACCTTTTCATTCGTGGTTTCAAACACAAGTCACCCAACAATGAGCTATACCTAATGATGTTGACTCGTCATTTATCCAATAACATGCTAATGGTGAGCTAATAACCAACCATTGTGAGACTTCTAAGATAAACGACAAAATTAGTGTCAAATTATATCCGAAATGTTGAGTTATTTTGACTATGATGGACACAGTCACTCTAACCAATATATTCTTTTTTAACTTGTGCATTTGGGACATATGTTAGCAGTGACGGATCTTGAAGAAAGTCATGAAGGGGGCCGAAAGTCATGGAGGGGACCCGAAAGTCACGAGATCCAGAAATAATACTAAGAAAACTAATTTTTCAAACGAAATACAGATAAAACTGCACTGTGGAAAGAAAAAACGGAGGGCCCTTGAATACAGTGGCGGATCTTGAACTTTCCCGCGGAGGGGGCAAGAATTTTTTTTCTTATCACTATGTTTCGAGTATTATATTCTGGTCCTCCGGTTCTATTCGGGTCAAACAATAATAACACAAAAAATCCAAATTTTCTTCATGCATTCAAATTACCGTTCTTACACCAAAAATATATATAGCTATTTAACAAGCAAAGAACTAAATTACTTGTCAAAATACCAAAAGAATAGGCCAAAAACATGAATTAATTACTAAGTCAATTGCTAGAAAGTTAAAATAATAACAAAAAAATTAAGAATTTAGGGATGTAAGACAAAACCTAAATTAATTGCTAGTGATAAACAACAAACTGTATGGTGGTCGGCGTGACGGGCCGGATGATGGTGGCTATTCAGAGGATGGTGGCTGGCCGGAGCCGTTAGTCAAAGTGGCAGATGTCAGTGGTAGTGGAGTGACTCACTGTTGACTAGTGGCTGTGGTGTTAAAAGACAAAAAAAAAAAATGATTTTGTTGATCTCTTGAAAAATGGTAACGGTGCAAAATAAGGCCAAAAACATGAATGAATTATAAAATATTTGGGCTTTTAAATGGGTTATGGGCTATAAGTATTAAAATAGGTAATTGTTAATGGACTATTAACTTAAATGGGGGACCCAAAATTTTTAAGAAAAATAATCGGCGGAAGTCGGCTTAATAAATATAAAATTTTTCAAACGAAATATGGATATAATAGTATTGCTGAGCGAAAAAACGGAGAAGGCCGGGCCTCATGGACCCCAACTAAGAACCGCCATTGGTCAAGACGCTTTTTAGTTTCCCATATGATACACGTGCATACAGCATACCCCACTCTAAAATTTACTTTATTCACATTCATTCACAAATTCACAGTTACTACTAGTAGCAAAAAAATAATCCCATACATACAGCCCACGTTACCATGCATGCACCCGCATCAACCAACGGCCAGATTCACTAGTTTTAATCCCTTCAACGCATATGATCAATGATCATATATATATATATAAGTCCCACAACAGTCGTATATTATAATTTCACAGCTACAGTCTAGATATTTTAAAACTTTCTTTTGATTTGAAGATACCATCAAACAGAAAGAAAGCTTACCGGATCCAAATTTGAGGTAAAACCCATTAATTGATTCATTTCTCTCTCTCTATATATATAATAATATAATAATAATGTATATATCTATATCTATATGTATTATACGATTTGTTCTTTTTGTGTTATGTATTTTTGTATGAAATAACGATTAGATCAAGTGTTTTTTTGTTTTGTTTTTTTAATTTCTTAAATTTATGATTTTTTTTTTTTTTTTTTGTTAGTAGAAAGTTTGGAGCTTATTTTTTGATTGAATTTTAATGAAATGTAACTTTAATTGAGTTCTAATTTTGGGATCTGGTAATAATTAACAGTGAATTTTGATGTAAATGGATTTCTTTTATGTTATGAATTTATGATATTTAATTTGTGTATTATTATGTGAATATGAAACAATTGGGATGGTCTTGAATTTAATCTTAAGTTGTAATTAAATATATTTAGGAAAAAATAAATTAGTATTTTAATTTGGGGTTTTTTGAATTTATTGTCTAATTAATGTCCTGAATTATGATTGTCATACTGGTAAAAGTTATCAATATATAGGTAGTTTTTGTACTAGGAATATGAATTCCGGAAACAAGTGTTGATTTTGCTCTTCCATGACCGTCCACAAGGTAGTTTGAATGACCATGTCCAGCCGGTTTTTGTTAACTTTTGAGAGGTTTGTGTGTTGTCCGCCGCTTTGATTATAGAGGCGATATCATGAGTGGGCATTAGTAGTGGATTCCGCCATTTCTTGATGAGATTTCAAATGATCATCATACTCATAGGCGGCCATAGGACAAAGTAACAAGAGGTGCTGGGCAATTTTGGTTTCAACATCACATAAAGGGCAGTTGATGTTTGCTTATGTGATGTTCCTTGTGGGTAGATTTGAGCTGAATACTTGAATAAACCGAACCTGCCAATTGAGATTGTTGAAAAGACTGAAACATGGTAGACTTCATGTACTCCCATCGTGAAGTTGCTCTATTTTAGGATATAAATGTTTAATCTGCTTGCTCTTGATTTACTTAACATTACTCTCGTTACTGTCAAGGTTGGTTTCGATTAATGTTGCAGTTATAATACTACCTTGGTGTCTATTTTTTTTTCTTCAAGATGTCCTCTTTTATAGCGTACTCTTTAATTCCTGTAATAAATGATGTTTACCTGCTTTAATAGAAGCTTAGTCACCGTGCTACCTTACAGTACTAGTTAATTTATCATAAACTGAGCATTTGAGTATCGATTTTGATCTTTCTTAGTGTCAATTTTAATTGACATCAAAATAAACCAAAATTACCAATTTTGTGTTTCATTTATTTCGATCGTTGGATATTTTTATTGATGTGTTAAAGTCTGATAATTGTTTGATAGACCTAAATATGGAAGAGGATGATCCTGATCGAAAGAAATGGGAGGATTTGGACAATGACATTCTGGTGAAGATATTTCAAACGTTCAACATTTTTGAGTTGACTTCTAGCATCGCTCAAGTCTGTAGCTCATGGCGGTATGCTGCTTGTGACCCTTTGTTCTGGAGCACTCTTGATCTTTCGATGCTGAAATCAAACTTTATTAAAATCCCGTTAGAGCCTTATGTTTATGTGGATGGACGGTCTGATAAAACACTGACAAGAGTTCTGAAGATTTCTCTAAGTCTTAGCCATGGAAACATATCAAGTTTGATATTCCATTATAATCTGTATGTAAGTGATGATCAATTGACATACACTGCTGAGAGGTACCATTTGCAAGCTTAACTTTTGTTTGTTTTCAGTTTTACATTATAGTCATCTACTGTTTCAAGATTATGAATAGGGTGGCAATTTCCGGCAATGGGTCTATTTGGGTTGTGTTTAATCTCAAGGGGGCCATGAAAATGGAACCACTCAACTGGGTCAAACCTATTAAACGGGTTGAAAGTCACCCAGAGTCAATTTTTCAGAATTTTGTAGTAGTATTGCTCTTAGCTCTAACCATAATTAATCCAACATGACTCGCCCCAAATAGCCCTGTAGGCCTGTACTTAAAAATGACCGCTGTCGACCCGAACCTATTTTGACCTGTGCATGTTACTCAACCTGCCCATCTTGTCAATTTTATAATGAACTCCTTTTAACAGAGTATATGTTCAAAGTTAACAAAGTCATGAAACTGAAATGTATCCAGGTGACTTTAAAATTTTGATCTTTTATTTTAATGCAGGTGCCCACGGCTTAAACGACTGGTTTTGCCTGCATGGAATCGATTAAAGAAGACCGGAATATGCAAGGCCATAAGCATGTGGCAAGATCTTGAATCACTTACAATGCCCAGCATAGCCAATCCTCACTACATCATGGAGGAAATCTCCAAGAACTGCAAGAATTTTTCCAAGCTCAAAATCATGGGCCCGTGCGACATGTTATTTGCAAATACACTCGCAAACTGCTTGCCAAATTTAAAAGTCTTGAGCTTACGTTGCTCGATGCTTTACAAGGATGCACTAATAACAATCTTGGACGGATTAAAGCATCTAGAAGTGCTCAATATTTCCCATTGCATCATTGTAGAAGTTCCACCACCACCCGCATCTAGAATCGTGCTTAATGAGCTCGATAATTCCATTCTTGAAAAAGCGTCGCGAATAAAGGACTTTTTGAAATGTATGGATAATGGGTGTATTATGTGTAAAAGAACAAGGCTTGACGAAGGCTTGTTGAGGTGGTACAAGTATGAAGAAGGGCTTTGGAAAGAAGATGAAGTAAAGTCTCTCGCAATTTAACATTACAAATGTACTTATAGGAACCCCCTTTTCTCTATCTTTGTTTTTGTATTGAACCTTTTTTTCATTCTTAGTTGTATAGTATCAAGCATGTAGATGAGTGAGACAGAAAGCTTTGTATAAATTTAAGACTAATGTTATAGTTGTCCAGCCGATAATTCGGCTGCTTTGAAGGGCAGGTATTGTTTTTTTGTTGTAATATAGGCAGTGGTGTAAAACTCGGACTCCTGAGCCGCGTACGCGGACCCCAAAGCCCAATCGGGGCGAATATGGGCAAATCGGACTAAAATGCTCTGTCAACAAGTCAACATGGGTCAAGCTCGAATAAATCAGTTGAATAGGTCAACCTAAAAAAAATCTGAAATTTCGGTAAAAATTTTAATTGGTGTGGGTTTGTAAGTTTGCTTGTTTAATTGGTATATGTTTGTGAGTGTCTTGTTCAATATAAGTTGTATATATATTGTTTGTTTCTTCTTCATTACACAAACCTATAATCTGTTTTCTGTGTGTGTGTTCAAATTTTTTGTGTTTTCTGTTCTCTTGCCACTAGTTTCTGCTCGATAGCTACATATAATTTATAACATTATTATTTTGATATGATAAAATCATGAGCCGGGTTACCGGGTACTTCCCGATTAGTCAGAGTAATGTTACCAAACATTCTGGCCGATCCAAGTCCGAGCAGCGACTTTTGCAACTTTTAATATAGGTAGCGTTTGGTTGTTGAAGAACTTTGATTATCTTCAATAATCAAATTTGTAGGGGTTTGAAAATTTTGATTATGTTAATTTTATTTGTTTGGCGTACAATATCTTATAGTGGAAAATGGGTAGGATTCATTGTAGTTGATTGTTTAACTCTGATTCTTATACATCATAATTATGATTTTGTAATTTAAAAAGGGTTTAAGGTCCGAAATATAAATGTTGTATACAGTTGCATCATCTACTTTTTGACTAAATTCCGACAAATTTTAAGCTACATTTCGTTTTTCTGTCGATAATTCTTCATTTTTTTCCCGGCAAAAACTTTTTTCTCATCATTTTCAAACATTTTTCACCTTCTTTTGGTACAAACCAATCTTATAAATATTCTTAATCTTCTTTTATCCGCATACCTTTTTTTTTTATACCATATCTACACTCACGGCCCTCGGGTTGACTTTCGTGGTCCTCGGGGCTTCTTTTGTGGACCTCACACTTTATTTCCAAATGGACACATGTCTTTTTCTAATTCATCCACATCTACCTTTGTGGTCATTGGGACCTTTTTCGCATGATTCTTGAACATTTTCGAAAACTAAAAGGTGAATGGCACAAACAATACTATACTTTGAGTTTTTTTCATTCTAAAGTACACTTCACTTTTATTGTGTTTCATAGGTACAAACTACTAGTTCAGTTGGTAATTGAGGGACTTTTTTCCCAAACCAACCAATTTGTTTTATGAGAACCTATTCTTATTGAACTAGGAAGTCAATTGAAGTTTTTCGTTTACCTGAAACAAAACATCAATCAATTGTGCCATTAAAATTTGAATATTTAATTTTATTTTCCCCTCGATTTTCATTTCCCGAATTTTGATTAAAGTTTCAAAAAAACCAAATTGGGGGCGAAAAAAAAATTTGTTCAAAATTTAATGACGCAATAAACTAATGTGTTGTTTAATGCTAAAATTTTTTAGTTACATGTCTTTCTAGCTCAATAAAAACATGTTCGAGTAAAACAAATTGGTTGGTTTTGAAAAAAAAGTCCCTCAATTTCCAAAACCAACCAATTTGTCACTTCTATATAAACCAACCAAAAGAACAAAAATCCAACCTTTTTTCACTTCTATATAAACATGGGTCAACATATATATATATATATAATAACCTTTAAAAAAAATAATTATTATACGTGAAAATGTGAAAACCTGATAGATGATGGATTGAGGATTGTAGAAGACGAGGGGATTGGAGGAGGGTGTCGTGAATAATTGGAGAGTTGGAGTGACAGAGTCTTTCAGTTAGGGCAACCCATTATGATTTGTAGTCCGCCCAATCTGAACCGTTACAAAGAAGGAATTTTTTGTTCAATATAACCCGCGTGAAGATTTGATAATGCCCAATAAAGTCCAACTTTTTTCTAATAAAGCCCAAATGGATCCAAATGTATTCATTTGGGTTCATTTTGCCGGCTCTAGAG
>JAOEHQ010022778.1:0-14286 GCA_025447715.1 Asclepias incarnata
ATTTTTTTTATGTGAAACAAAATATCAATTGTTTTTTCTCCCCCAATTTTGTGTTCTCCAAACTTTAATCAAAATTGGGGTAAATCAAAATTGGACGGAACTAAAATAAAATATTTCAATTTTAATGACAAAATTGATTGATGTCTCTTCTAGGTAAAAAAAAGATATTACGTGACATACTAGTTCAATAAAAGAGTTTTGGTAAAACAAATTGGTTGGTTCAAGAAAAAAGTCTTTGAATTATCAACCAAATCAATACTTTATACCTTAAAAACACAATAAAAAAAATGTGCCTTAGATTCAAAAAACCCAACATAATACCTTAAAATGAAATAACTATATTCAAACAATGTTTTTTTTCTTTTAATACAAAATTTTCTATAAAACCAAAAGTTTTAAGTTTCGAAAGGCATCTACAAAGACACTCACATTTGTAAATGAGCCATCGAGATCGGCTAACTTTGAACTCGACTCATTTCAAACCTTTTGAATAAAATCAAAGTTTGACTCATGAATGAAGTTAAACACTTGAGCTTTTTGAGTAAAGCAATACTCTCACAAACATATACAAACATTGAAAGCACCAATCAACATTGTAAGACTTGGTCATAAGAGCATAAATTGTCATCACAACACGTCAGACGATCTATGACGTTAGATTAGCGTCACATCATTTCTTCATTTAGTCATATTTAACCATGTATATGTGTACGGGGAATAAAGAAAAGACAACAAAAAATCTCAAACCAATCGATTTGGAAAGAGTAAAAGACCCACCTTTCGCGACTCATACCGGGTGCTCTAATGAAATAAACGTATGGTAGAATCTATACATCACCAAATAGTTAAGGGACAATTCATGTGAACTGAGTTGCGTGTGAAAACAAAAACAAAACAAAACAAAGTCAGAAAACTGATAAACCCATCATCCAAACATCCATCCATCCATCCATCAACTCAGTCACTCACTCACTCGCTCGCTCGCTACGGCTATGCTTCTTCGATAGGTCCGAAAATGATTTAATTAATATATATTAATATTAATAATTAATAATATTATTTATTTATTAGTAATTTTTAATTAATAGTTAATAAATTAATTATTACCCGATTACATTTTCATGTTGATTTTTGCAGGTGTATCATAACAAGATTCATTCATTTTTCAACCAATTCATTCATCATAAATAAATAAATATAATATAAATAACAATAATTATTTTAATTTTATATATTTGTGTTTGTGTGGTGATTTGTTAGTAGATGCTGCAAAGTTGGAGATCAATAATAATATTAAGTTATTTCATCTTCTTCTTCGCACTCATGGGGTCAGTCTTTTTCTCTCCCTCTATTTTTCCATTCTTTATATTTATTAATTTATTATTGTCAGTCAAGTATTTATTGGCTTATATTTGCTAAAAAAGTAAAAATAAAAATAATATTTAATAGTATTTGTTTTGGATCATTAGAGATTTTGTAAATATAATATTTTTATGTATAAAGTTAACATCTTTTTATTAAAAAAGTTATCATTTTTTCAAGTTAATCAATGTTAATGAGTTAATGACCCAAAATATGTATTATGTATGTATTTTGGGTTATTTGAATTCGAGGAAAATACTAAACTACTTTTATTTGTTTTGGGTCATTAGAAATTTTGTAAATTCAACATTTTTATCTATAAAGTTATTATCTTTTTGTGAAAAAGTTATCATTTTTGCAAGTTAGGCTGTGTTTGGGATTGCTTATTCCTTATAAAATATGCTGATTAGCAGTCTTCAAGGGAGTGTTTGTTATATAATATTAGACCCACGAAAACATCTTTTAATAACAAAAAAAAAAACGTTTTTTGTGCAAATAACCCTTATTTGTGCGAAGCTCTTTTTATTTTTTATTTTTTTAAATATGGGGCATGAGGGAGTTAAATTATCTAAGTGTGCAATTTTAGGTTGTTTATGTTATTATGTGGTGTCTGACAACATTTGTTGGATTGGAGGATACAATTTAAGATTTTGTGGGGATTAAGCTCTTATAATAGCTAGATACTTTACCCATTTTTATTATTATGGTAATAACTAGCATAGCACCCATGCATTGTGGTGGTGACATGTAGTTTTCAGTGATTTCTTGATTTGATTTGCTGTATGGCAAATTTTAGTGTTATGCTTTATATAGGTGACGTGCCATACTTAGATTGGGTGGAAAAAGAGGGTGATCCGGTGCTCTATGATTGTGCGACGGGGGTGATGCTTTATTTAGTAGTATTGATCGCAACCTATTTGTATTTTGCTATCAATCATAGCAACATGACCTAATAAACACTGCTATTATTGACAAAAATAAATTGGAAAGTATACTTCTATGTTTTGGTAACAAAATGCAAGTAGGCTGCTATTGTCAACAGTATATGTAGCACGATAATTATAATTAGTAAAACAGGTGAATTATGTTGCTTTATAAGCAATTAATATAACTGTTAAGGTTTGGTTGCTTTCAAGTTAGCTATCCTTTCTATTAAAGGTAGTTTGAAAGAGGAGGTTGGTCCCTTATATGCTTTACCTAGTTTGTTAATTCAACAATCAAACACCTTTATTTATGTTACTTAGCTTTAATCATAACTTTTAATTGTTTTTTGGCAATCTGATAGCTTGCTTCTTGAGTAAGCAAAAATTAACAACTAAACAAAGTAACAAACAAAATGTGGTTATGCGGAGATTCATTTCTTGTTTATTGTAGCGAAGAGATCGTGTTTGTGTACTGCAAATGTAATTGTTTTGTTTAGAATCGGTAATTATGCAAGAAAGCGTGTATATGAAGTTTTGTTCATTATTTCAATGGGATGGACTCTTAGGAAAAAGTTATTTTTGTTTGGTTTCTGAATCTTACTGCACTTTTTTGCGTTGGATGATAGAAAGCTTGAAGGATAAACTTTCGTCTCTTTTCCATGTAAGTTTTTCATGTTTGATACAAAAATTTTGGTTTTGGGTGAACTAAATATTTGATGTTTTTGAACTCTTTATGGTAAATATGGCATAAATTCTATATTTTTTTTTTTTATAAAGGTTGAAAGCTTAGTATGTTATGAGCCATGGGTTTCAATCATGTTATCTGGCAACATAAACTTTTTTCTTTTATTCTGCTGTTATAAAACTGTGTTAATTTTGAGTTGGTTAATTATAAAATTGTTATTAGAAAGTGACCCTTGGGACATGTCCCTAACCGATATATGGTTAGTTCATCAGTCGTCTTTGTCTTATATTGTCATTTTTTACTTTCCATTAAAGTACATATATTGAGGCATGTACTATAGAGGGCTAAAATTGATAGTGGAATAAGAGAAGGGAGTTGGTTCATTTTGTGGCTCATTATAGTGCACACGGCAAGTTGCTGTTACCAAAAACTGCATGCCTGTGTTTGGCATTTTGTTACTTCAAATTACTTGTTGGTTGCCCCTGGGCCACATCATGTTTAACATTTGGCTTGTAGTTCATTACAAAAAAGGTTGAATGCCACCCCTGGGCGTCCGCCTCTAACAAGTCCCTTGGCCAACATGGGGAGGTGACTCACCTTACCGGCAAAGAGGAATACAAGGGGACAGAGGTTTGAACCTGAGATCTCCGTTGTGCTTTTGCATGCCTTGATCCCCAACTTCTGAGTCACTTACTATGGGGACATTTGGCTCAGTGATGGTGACCCATAAACATGGTTAGGCAGAGAAAAAAACTGCTGTGAAATACTGAAATGTCTCAACTAGACCTTGTTAAAAAGGAAAGTATTATGCTTATTTCCTACTCAGTTATTGCTCTGACGAACAAATATGTTTAGTCTTGTGTGTAAGGACGATTCGTGAAACTAAAGAGTATTGAGCTCTTAAAAGTAGTTATTCTTAACATTTTGGCTACTGTGTTGAGACTTTATAGTTTATCCTAATCATTTTTATGGTTATAAACCTTATTTGCAACAGAGCAGAGGTTGTCTTGGATGTCCTAAGGTCCCATTTATGACTGATGATAAAAAACCAATTGGAACTCTTAAAAAAGACTCGGCCACAAATAAAGCTAGCGTGGTACAAGACTTTTGGAGTAGCGGAACATACGAGATGGATAATAGTGCAGCTCAGTCACAATTAAGCGCTTCATCAGTTAGCATGTCGAACCCAAACCTTGATGGCCATTGTAGTTCTGGAAGCAATCCTCCTGAATTTGTAAATCGTGGTATGTCATCTTAATTTGAAATGATGTGAGTTCGAAATCAACTAGAGTAATTATAGTAACGCATGCAATCTAAGTTTTTTACATAAGGCTTTCTTCTTAGTATAGGAGGGGAACTATTTTAACCAATTAATATCGGTGGTGGACAAATTGTAATTTGAATAGGTTTTATTTTTGATTAGAGGTGGAAATGTGGGACCATATAGATTACAAATGAATTGACTTGGGTTATCTTTTATCTCTAATGTGTCAAAATGTTAAATACTGTGTAGTCAGTTTTCGTGGGATTTGGTTTTCGGTCCTCTTCTAGAATTTCGGTCCCGAATTAATCGGTGATATTTACCGATATCGCACCGATTTTGGTCCAAATTTAGGTGGGATTTCGGTTTTCCAGCTTTTTTTTTAATTAATTTTTTTTTTGGTCCAAACTTAAACACAACATAATTAACACTAATTTTTGCAAGTATTAACACTAATCTATCAGATATTGACACTTTTAAGCTTGACTTTTGATATTTCTATCAAGTATTAAGCATTAATTATTGTGTATATATATATATATATAGATATTGCATAATATTAAAATTACCGATATCCACCATTATCCCACTGAGATAACCGATATCTCAAATATCGGTCCTTGAACGATATTTGATTTTGGACCGGTATAACTACATAGGTTAAATATGTTAAACTTCAAATTTTAGTTAAAATGGAAATGAGTCAAATGGACCGAGTTGGTCGAATGGTTTGAATGCTCTGAACCTTTTAAATTGGTTTTTTTTTAAATAGAAGCTTAGATTTTTATTTCAATAGTATAGTATTGGAATCATACTTTCCAACCCATCTAACTTGCCATTTGGCACACCTGAAATTTGTTGTTATTGAAGGCCTTCTTCTTTGGAATCAGACAAGGCAACAATGGATAGGAGAAAAGGGATCCAGTCACAATAAAAAAGCTCGAGAACCTGCTATAAGGTGAATGTTTACTAATTGTTGATGCTTAAATAAACCTAGAGCTTAGGAGAAAAACACTCCATTATGGAATCCATAAAAATGTGTACGTTAAGAACTAAATCGAATTCTGAAGCTATACATATGTTATTCATAATCTAGTTATTGAATCCATCACTCCATTAGCCTAATACATAATTCCCTCCCTTGATTTGAAAGCTATAGATTTGTTATAAATCTGTAACTAACCAACCAACCAAGCGTTGCATAGTTGCATGTTACAGAAGTTTGTTTATCAGAAGCTATAGATTTAAGCGTTGCATAGTTGCATAGTTGCCATTCAGTTTAGCTTTGAAGTTAATTATTCTCATATGTCCATTTGTACACCATGAAATGAATTTTATCATTGGGTGTCAGTCTGTCAGTTTCCATGGCATCATGGTGCTTAAATCTAATAACTGAATCAACTTTTCAGATCGGCAAATACATAAGTAGTATTGGTGACAAAATCATTAGAGTGTTATTTTAGTGACATGAAGCGATTATATATTTGTGTAGTTGGAATGCAACATATGATAATCTGCTTGGGAGTAACAAGCCCTTTGCGCGGCCGATCCCTCTTCAGGTAAGTCTTTCTCCTTTATTGTATATCCTACGCCTTTGGAAAAAGCCACATTTTGCCTTTGAAAAACTTAATGAGTTATTCTTCTAGCTTTAAACTTAAACTCGATTCCCAGCAACTTCCCATGAACTGCAAACATAGACTGAATAATCCTTTTTCTCCTTCTGTAAACGAGTCATTCTTAAAGGTGTAAAAAGTGTGCTATGTTGCATTTGCATTTACTCGACTTGTCCAAGATCTGTTAATTTTTTTGCAAACTATTGTGTTTGTTTTAGTGGTAACAACATAGACCAGTATATATTATAAAATGGGTCAATTCAATTTATTTATTATCTCTAATAGGTCACCTGTGTATAACCAAAACTGAAGCTAAAAAGAAAACAGTTCTAATGGATCAAACAGGTCGAATTTTGTCTCAAGTGTATTGTAAATGCATACAACCTACTATATCTCTATTTATAATAATATAATTTCTGGTAATCATATTTATCACACAAGTTCTGTATAAAAAATGTCTATATACTTGGACAAAAAGCGTGTCAGTTCAACCCGGGTCTGCACTTTTACAATAACAAGTGTCAAGTGGTTTGCATGAGAAACCAAGTACAATAGTTCAAAAACACATTCATTCATTCTAAAAGAATATTAGTGGTAAAACTGGCAGTATTTCTTCTGTACTGAATCGGACATGGCCTCTTCCTTTCTGGGAACTGGGAAGTAATAATCGAGATTACTTATTATTGTTTGCTGATTTATTCTTTACGACACCAAAACTTTGCAGGAAATGGTGAATTTTCTTGTAGACGTTTGGGAAGAAGAGGGGTTGTATGACTGAATCATTGCAAGAGACAAAACAAGAATGGATCTGCATTTTCTGGTAAACTGCAACATGATTATTAAGTTGATATGGTTGTGCAGAGTTTGTTTACATTTCGGCTGGTCTAAACCTATGAATCAGGGTTCAATCAACCTCTGTGACCCTTTCAGGATCTTTGTGGTTTTAAGAAAATAACTTATCCTACCCGAGTAAATGTAGCCACTGATTCACAAAATTTATATCGTGTCGGTTTAACGCTTTCTTCAGCTGAAAATTTGTTTGTAGTGTTGAAAGATAATTCAATTTCAATTGGTAATTTTGTGATGGAAAGTTTGAACATGGTATCAAAATTAATTTTGATTTGAGACCAGTTTTCACAGTTATGTTTGGTTATTAGCAAGTTTTTTTCAGAGTCAACTTATGGTTAATAGTTCTGTTTTGTTATGTTTGAGACCAGTTTTCACGTTAATAGTTTTTTTCAAAGAACACTTAACCCTTTATTATTGTTACTAGATTTTGGACTCGTGTCGATACACGGGTGTGTATAATTATTTTATGATGAATGTTTTAATTATATGAGAAGAATAAGATTAAGTATCATAAAAGCTTATGTATTTATCCATCGTATAATGTAAACGATAGGGAGTATTAACGTATTTATTATTATAAATACTTTTCATATTTATTCAATCAAACTTCTCTTCTTATATAATCACATTATTTAATTATCAATTTAACTTATTATAAGATATATTTTTTAATTTTTAATTATAAAAAAACAATAATATAATATTTTAATTCATCAGAACATTATCTTCTATATTATTACATCACCTATGAAGCTGAAACAACTATTATTAAAAATCATTGAACACCACCAACAAAAAATACTTAATCATGTTACATTACACAGACAGTATGCTAGTTAGAGTTAAAGATTAGTCTTCTCTAATAACCCAAACACACTCGGTTTACAACTTCACAAACATCAATTATATTGCTGTGTAAAAAAAAAAATCAATTAAATTATACACTCCTCAAATATCAATGAAAATATGAGTTAGTGATAAATTTGTCTTCAATTTTTTTTTTTTTTTTTGTAATACAATCCACAACAAATATTTAATTTAACTTTATTTTTTTTTTCCGTTAATGAAGGTGATAAAGAATTAAAGATGCCAAATATGAAGTTGAAAAAATATGTCATGGAGTGTTGGTGGTAATGAATATGTCCTTTTGGCGTGAAAAATTTCAATATGATTTTTGTGATATAAAAAATGTGTAATGTATTGCAAATGTAACCACTTCTTTTTTAAAAACAAGTTTACATCACTCGCAATAAGACACAAAAATAATCAACTTTGGATTGAGACTAAACAAATTACGGTTGTAGCCATGAGATTTTAGCCCGGAAACCTGAAGCCCGATCTAGGCCCTACCGAACCCGGCCCGACCCGGTCTGACCGAGACCCATACGGTCCGGTCCTCGGGTTGCCATTTTCTGACATTTCGAATTTTGGGTCGGTCCGGTCCACCTTAAAAAACCCGGATAAGACCGATAAAACCGAAAATATAAATGTATTTATTACTTTTACCAATCCTAACAATTTTATGTTTTATATATTCATATACTATTTTTATCTTAAGTTTTAATGTGTATCTTCAAAATATATAACATTTTATTTGTATTTATGTTATACAACTTATCATTTGTATTCAAAATATTAAGACCACTAACTTATAATTTTCATCATGTAACTTTTTGATTAAAATGAACTGTAAACAAGATTGACACAACTAATATGTTCGTTAATTTTTTTGGAGGTATATAGAAACCCACACCCACTAAGTCTAGGCATTTCTCATTAGTTTATTAGGTTTCTTCTCTTTGTTGCATTTGTATTATAGATATTTGATTTTTATTACAAGTTGATCATTGACACTAAAATAGACGGATGACAATTGTGTCTTATTTGGTTCGACATGATTGCAGATAAGCGGGTTAGTGGGTTGGGTTTTATTATCATCTCAGATCAGATTTAGTCGATTTCATGTAGTGGTATCCGTTCAGGTGCACTTACATTAAAACCTTACAGGGTGGTTATGTAACTATCAATGCGATACAAGAGATTAAAGGCTTTTTTTTTTTTTTTATTTTTATTTTTTTAAAAACATTTTACAAACAAATGTTTACAAATACAAATTCTACCAATCAAATCATGTAACAACTTGTATTTGTAAACATTTTGTAAATTTAGCAAAATTGATCCTCCGAATTAAACCAAACTTCATGAACCTCATTCACAATTTACTCTAATTTAAACACAACATGTCAAATATAAAGCATTCAAAACCACATTAAATATAATCAAATTGCAATTAATGATTTAAAAAGTTACAATTATTTTCTAATTTTTTTTGCACAACTTGAGGGGGATGGGTGGGCGGTGGGGTACATGATAGGGAAATGAATGGAGTAGAAAAAGAAACATTGAACACAACACCAAAAAACCTTTTTTAGTGGATTTTATTTCATTATTTTATGTATTTTAAATATTATTTATATTGTAATAAAAATATTTTTTTTTTGGTGTAGATTCATTGAACCATTTTCTCTCTCTTACCTAAGAGTGTATAATTATAAATCTATACATACAATCTATACATACAATTAAACAACCATTTTCTTTCCTTTTTTTTTGCCCTGTTTTTCATTTCTGGGTTTGTTCTTCAATTTAATTCTGATCTTTGTTTTTGCTCTCAATTCAAAGAGGGTTTTGTTGGGTTTTCAGTTTTCTATAAGATTTACTTCAATATTACTCATGCAGAAACTATATGGTAAGAATCTTTGATCTTTCTCTAATTTTTTATTTTGTGCTATTTTTTTTGTTAAAGTTTTGATTTTATTTGTTTTTTGTAGTTTCTGTACATGGGTTTTTTAGATTAATACTTTAATTTGATGTATGTATAAGGATCTTATCTTAGGATTGATTGATTATATATAGGTTTCTTGAAGTTTTATGGTATTTATAAAGACTTGCATGTGAAATTTATGATTATGAGATAAATTGACTTATAAAGCCTGAGTTGAAATTATGTATGATTTTGATTTAAGGATAGTCATAAAGTTGATGATTTTGGAAATTTAAGGTTCTAAATGTTGGAAAGGGTCACAGGGATACGCGGTTAGGCCGCATAGGTCAAAGATTCGCCTTTACCGGTAACCTGAACAAGGAAAGCCTCATCCGTTTACCCGTTTAGTTATAAAGCTATAGTAGACAATAGAGAAACTTTTGTATTCCATGATGTTAAACCTCTGATTACATGAGATTTTTTGGGTGTTTGGTTTAAAAATTTTATGGTTCGTCAAGATAATATACTTGTGTATGTAGGATTTAAGTGAATAGTCTGTGGAATAAGTGTTGGATCTGACATTAGGGTTTGCTTATTTTTTGAAAAAGTTATATTCTTTAGATATATTAACCTTGTGTTTTTATGTGTCTTGTTTATAGGTGAAGATGTTCTTTATCCCGGTATGCTGAAATACCAAAATCCGGGAGAGTTAAATCTCTTCTTGTCTCTTGGTCCTCATGTAGATGTATACTTTCCACCTCGCAAGAGGTCTAGAGTCAGTGCGCCGTTTGTGTTCTGTGAAGAACTGTTTAAGAAGTCTCAGACCACCATTGACGTTCTTCCTGACGAGTGCCTTTTCGAAATTTTAAGACGTGTTTCTGATGGTCATGACAAAAGTGCGTGTGCTTCTGTTTCAAAGCGTTGGCTTATGCTTGCAAGCACTATTCACAGGGATGAGCAAAAGAAGGCTGAAGATTTTGATAAAAGTGGCGGGTGTCTTACAAGGTGTTTAAAAGGGAAAAAGGCTACTGACATTAGACTTGCAGCCATTAGTGCTGGATCGGGTAGCCGTGGTGGATTGGGTGAACTCGCTATACTTGGAAATAATGCTAGCAAGGTGACAGATTTTGGACTTAAAGCCGTTGCTCGTGGTTGTCCTTCTCTTACGTCTCTTACAATATGGAATTTATCATCTATTAAAGATGAAGGCATTTCTGAAATTGCTAATGAGTGTCGCCTGTTAGAAAAGCTTGAACTTTCTCATTGCCCTGCAATTACCAACAAGTCTTTGGTAGCCATCGCAAACAACTGTTCTAACCTGTCATCACTGTCAATAGATTCTTGCTCAAACATCGGGAACGAAGGTCTTCAAGCAATTGGCAAAAGCTGTCTTAACTTAAAGTCGATTTCAGTAAAAAACTGCCCGTTAGTTGGTGATCAAGGGGTTTCTAGTGTGGTGGCATCAGCACCGTCTTCCTTGATGAAAATGAGACTTCATGGCTTAAACATCAGTGATGCGTCTCTAGCTGTTATCGGACACTACGGTTTAGCATTGACTGATTTAGGTTTATATGATCTTCATAATGTAACCGAGAAGGGTTTCTGGGTTATGGGCAGTGGTCAAGGCTTACAGAAGCTGAGGTCAATTGTAATCGCTGCCTGCAGTGGTGTTACCGATCTCGGTATTGAAGCAGTGGGCAAAGGCTGCCCAAATCTGAAGCACTTTTGTGTTCGAAAATCTGATTTTCTATCAGATAAAGGTATTGTGTCGTTTGCTAAAGCCACACAGTCGGTTGAGGTCGTAATGCTAGAAGAATGCAACACTGTTACACAGCTTGGAATCTTCGGATTACTTGTGAATTGTGGTAATATAAAAGCTCTTTCATTGGCAAAATGTTTAGGGATCAAGGATTTGCCTATGATAATTCCTTCGGGTTTGTCTCCATGCAATTCCCTGAAGTCTCTATCAATTGTTAACTGCCCCAGATTTGGTAACATTAGCTTGGCATTGTTGGGTCGGATCTGCCCCCAGCTTCAGGATGTTGTATTGACTGGGCTTCAAGGAATTACAGATAACGGGTTCAATTCACTCATCAAGAACTGTGAGTCTGGTCTAACCAAAATTGATCTTAGCGGTTGTGTGAACCTAACAGACAAGACTGTTTCAGAAATCTCTATGGTTCATGGTGGGACACTTGAGGTGTTGAAACTTGACGGTTGCAGATCAATCACTGATGCAAGTGTGGTCACTGTTGCACAGAATTGCTTATTTCTTAGGGAACTTGATGTTTCTAAATCTGCAATCACTGATTTCTCAATTGCAGCCTTGGCTTGTGCTGAACTACTGAATCTGCAAGTTCTATCAGTTTCCGGCTGCCAGGTGTCAAACAAGAGCCTACCTTTCTTGAAGAAGCTGGGTGAAACCCTTGTCGGTTTGAACCTCATGCAATGTCGTGGAGTCAGTGGTCCTGCAGTTGGTCAATTGGGGGCGCAAATCTATAAATGTGATATCCTTGTTTAACCGATGATATCATATGTCAGTCGGTCGGTAATGCTTTAGTTCATGAGTTGGTTTTGGTAATCATGCAGGTTTTTACAGGTCCGTGTGATTGGGTCTTCTTGAACTCACCTCCGAGCTTTTTTTTCCAAGGGATTTGGCTGATATCTCTTTTTTTTACAGTTTCACGAAACTGTTCCAAGAATTTTTGGCCTCTTATTGGGGGTCTTTTATTCTTGTCAGCCAAATCATCTTGAGAATCCCGATGCTTGGTTCTGGTTCTTGTAGACAACCTTTCGCGATGGGTCCTAGTCGTTATTAGTTAATCATCTGTTGGTGCTTTCATTTCCGTGATGTGTGTTCGTGTCTAGTTCTGTTTTTCATAAGGTTACAGACGGTGATGGTTTCAAGTGGTGGTTGCTTGGTTGTTTTGTGGGATTTGGGCATGGTAGATTGTTGTTTCGAGTCTGCCATGACAACCCCGATGAGGGTTGTTTTTTACTTTTTACCAAATCCTGGTTTTTCTAAGCTTCTCATTTGTTTGTACACTGTCGGTGTTTGTAAGTCCTAATGTGGCTGGAACTTGTAATAAATATATATATATATATATGTGTTTTGTGTTTGATCTAGTGTGGGAATGAATCTCTCTATTAAGATTGTTGTGTCACCTCATCTTTGTTTCTTGAAGTCTTGACTCTTGAACACTATCCAGAAATATTTTTTTGTAAAGTGTATTTCGATTAAGACGTGTTAGAGGCCCCCTTTTTATGGAAAATTTCTTTGAGATGAGAACCCCAAAACTCGAACCTGAGACCTTGGGTAAACTCACCTCCGGGGCTCACATAATGAATTAGTTAAATATCTCTGGCCAATCCACTTAAGTGAGTTGGTTCAACACTATCCAGAAATGATAATATAGGGAAGACCATACCTATATGTAGGTAGGGTATAATATAATGGTTATGACCGTTGGAATTAGATTAGATTAGATTTATCAACATAATTAGCACAAAAGGAATTATTATTAGATATTGGGAACAATCACCAAATGGTCTAGTGGTAACTGGTAAGGAAACTTATTTCTTCACAAGAGGTCTCAAGTTGGAGTCTTACCCTAGGCATATTTTGGGGTGGCCACAACCCACATGTATTTAATTTCTACTTATGGTGGGTCTGGGTGTGTTTTCCCCTCTAGATCTCTGGTGATAGGGGTTTCTCATCGAAGGGATTTAAATTGAGAATCTATTCTGCGAGGGGGCTTTCTAGCGCGGATCCGGTTAAGACAACGTATGCTAGACCTCCTGATATTTGCGAGTAATTCACACCTTTCAAAAAAAAAACTATAGAAGGCAGACACTTTTAATTATACGAACGTGGTTATAAATGAATCAAACAAAGTTAAAATTACATACAAAGTCGATCTGCCAAGAATTATCATATTTCTAAGAACAAAACAGGAATAATTATCTTGCCCTTTACAATGAAACCCACCCAACTTACACGATATATGTACTTGGTATTATTTCTGATCTTAACCCTCCAACAACTTTTGTTTAGATCCTTAGAGCATCTCCAATAGGAAAGGCCGGGCCGGCGTGTTGAGGCCCGGTGTGCCGAGTCCCGGCGTGCTGCCACTGGGGGCTCGGTGTAGGCTCCCCCAGTTGAAGTGTTCCAAGGCGCGGTGGGAGAGAAGACGCATTCATTTCTTATTTATTTATTTATTTTTAAAAATTTTCATATTTTTTTATATATGTATGTATGTATATATATATATTGTATTTTTATTTATTAATGTATTTTAATTAATATAATGTGTTTTTTAATTTAATATAATGATAACATGGTGCGCAATTACTATAATAGATACTTCCTTGACCACTTTAATACAGATCGATCTTATGAAGATCATTGCTTCCTCCTCAGTAGCTCATATGAATCTGGTGACTATTAGTGACAAACTGAGTTTTTAGTGTGTCCCACTAGAGGTAAAAGTGGTTCAATATGTTAGGTCAAAGTGTTGCTGATATGACATCAACAAACAGTATTTTCAATGCGTCCCATTGAAGATGTTCTTATAATAGCTTCCAAGAATTACTACACAAAAATGAACCAACTTCACAAAAATAAACAAACTTCACCCCTTAAATGATTGACATCCAAATCTTTGTAATATCTTGGGTCAGCCAACTTACATATTTGTAATTGTTGAAATACACTGATATGTATAACCTGCAACAATGACTTTGGTATTTTCCACTAGGGATGAGCGGAAATCCCGAATACCGAATACCGTCCCGGTACCGTCCCGATCCCGGTACCGGGAAGTGGTACC
>JAOEHQ010022789.1:0-14285 GCA_025447715.1 Asclepias incarnata
TGATGGCTTTAGCTGGACTTAAGGATTGGTTGATGCATTTAGATGATAGACTCGGGCACGATGCCTCGGTTTGCTTTTCCCTTGCATGGGAATTTATTGTTGTGTTTGTTGATTATTTGTATAACTTGAAGCCTTATATGAAAAGCATGTAGTTCCTCTGTATAATATCCATGAGCAATATCCTTTGAGTTGCATCTCACGTTTCCGCCACAGGTGGGGTGTTACATGAGAATACCAAGAACAATTCTTTTAACTATCGTTGATTAACAATGAATATCGATAATCAGGAAATTCACACACTAACACACATTTATTATAGGGAAAAAATGACTTTCGATATATTTCATAACTGATTGTTCTTCCATGATTACAAGAATATAAAAAACAGTGCAAAATTTAAATGGGCCTATAAATGCAAGTGGGCCGAAAACCGGCCACAATTGAAGTCTAAAAAAATCAAAAACATGTATAAAAAGTCTAAAAACTCATAGAAGAAGGCATTTTTGGCCCGAATGCTGACCCACACCGCCTATGGCGTTTGTAGAAACGTGCTCCTCGTTCCAGCGATCGTTTTGACTGGTCATACGCCTAAAACAGAGTCTTTTAACTCAAGCTATAACCATTTTAATGAAGCCCCTTTAACAAGTTGTTAGAACTAAACCTTTTTGAAATTAAATTTAGCAAAATAAGCCAAGAATCAAAAATCCATTTTTCCGGTCATTTGCGAGTTTTCACGGGAAACAAGATATTCTTTTATAATTTAAAGTTATAGTCCCTGAAGTATTTAATAATATGCAGAAATCATTTCACAGAATTCAAATGTTTTTTATAAACCCTGCATTTCGTGTTTAAATTAAAAATTTACCATAAAAAAATATATCTTTTGTTAAATAATGAACAACCCAAATATGATATATTTTATTTTATAAATATAAACATAAATATGATATTTTACATAGTTTTGGTTAACTATCTGGTTATCCGTATGTATATACGTGGACATATAAAATAAGTTTTGTGATAGTGATACATTAAAAAGACAGAATTTGTAAATTAGAGATGTATTTATTGTCTAAATACATAACCTTGTACTTTGTTATAGAAAATAAGACTTGAAGATATTCTGATATATAAGAAAATGGTCAGTTAGATAAACTAATTTAAGTTATGATAAATTAGGAAGACATTTTTTGGTTGGAGGTTTTCTGAAAACAGTCTTTTTATACTTTAGTAATAATAAAGACTGTTTACATCACATCTCTTCATACTCCACTTATGCAAGGATTGGGTAAAGTTGTTGTTATTGTTGTAAGAAATGATGATATTATTGATAGAAAATAGTTGACTTACTCAAAAGAGATTGTTAAAGATTTTTTTTTTTTTTTTAAGTTATTTTAAAATTGCCATAAAGTCAATTAGGAAGTGTTGGAATAAATGAATGTGAAACATCTTAGTGAGATTTAAAAGAACTTAGTTTGAGTTGCAATGAGTCAAAAACGGCTAAATGAGTTAGCAATTTTAAAAACTAAAAGTAGTTTTTTATCTAATGTAGATTAAGGCTAAATAATTGAAGTTTTACAACAAAAAATGCACGTAAACATCATTTTAGGTGATTCATATGTTGTAATTTCAATTCAAAGTTTATCTCCTCAAATTTTAAATTTGTAACTATTTATTTATTTAGTAAAATCGTTATGGGAATGAACTACCTTGCTTGACTAAGTTCCAAATCTTTAAAAATTTATGTTGTATTATTTAAAGTTTTTGTCATGAGGCATATTTTTGACCATCCCGTCCTGAGCATTTTAATTTTCAAGAACGTCCCTAAAAACAACCCATGTTGCATAGGGGCTTATGACTCTTTTAAGAGTGGGTTGTTGTTATGGAAACCCTTGTCTACTCTCAATGTGTGATGCAACCTGAGATAATTACCGTTGTTAGATTAGGCTTTTAATCCAAAATAAATGATAAACAGAAGGTTAAAGTTGTATCTATAATGACATATAGTAAAGAACAAAGGACACTATTTTGAAAGCCAATACAAGACTGTCTAAAGAATAGGACATGCAGCAACCTCTATAGTAAAAGGAGGTGATATTGGTACCATTTAATTTGATAGAGTTAACACACAATACAACTTTTACATTATACTGTACACGCATATAATACATAAATATGGTAAATCAATAAACTTTCATGGTACCATTATCAATTCCATAGTAAAATGTCAATTAACATATGTAACATTGATCAAAATCAAGTAATAGATTTACCTCATGTAAGGTCTCTTTTAATCTTTCCTCGAACGGTGAAGTGAAGAGAAGTTACGGTGAACTGGTGAAGTGAAGAGAAGTTAGGGTGCAGTCGATTTCAGATATTTGGATTTTTGAGTGATAATGGGCTCAGTCCATCTTTTATGGTTATAGGATCATATGTGCTTTGGGCCTTAGATATGAGTCTTTCTGTTTGTTACTGTTGGCACTTGGCTTGTTGATGGAAAAATAAAAAGGCTAATTTATTTTGATATGAACTAGGAAGTTCGTAGCCGCTCGTTGGACGGCGTCGGTGTTTGAATCGTGTTGTGATACTTAAATGGATATTTTTGGCGTGTATGAAGTTTGGTTCATGGTGTTTTGAAAAATCACACTCGCTCATCCCATGTATGGCCCCGGTTATCCATTTTTCTTTTTTAAAAGCAATATCGCAACCACGCAATGATGTTTATGCTTATTCCAAGATATTACAAAGCACAAAATTGTTACCAAAAAAAAAATCAGAAAAAAAAACAACGAAAAGTGTGACACAAAAATTCAAGAAATCATATATACAAAGACCAAATGTAAAAAAAAGTAAAAAAACAAAAAACATATGTTAACGGAAAATACATAAAGAATATGTACCAAAGTTGGTTAATAGTGAGAATGTGTGTTTAATGACATATGTAGAAAATGTATGAAAAACCAAATGTTAAAAATTAAAAATGTTTGTTTAATGACATATGTAGAAAATGTATTAAAAACCAAATGTTAAAAAAAATAAAAAATAAAAACAAAAATAAAAAAGAGGAGGAAAAAAAAACAAAAAGGAATACCAAAACCAAATAAAAAAGTTATAAAAAAACAAATGCTAAATGTAGAAACAATATAAAAAAACAAATGTTAAAAAAAATACAAAGGAATTATATATAATAAAACCCAAAAACACAAAATAAAAAATAACCCTTCAAGGGTTAAAAAAAGGAATTAAAAAGAAAACAAAGGGTATGAAAGAAATATGGGGAAAAGAAAGGGGTAAAATGTGTAAAATAAAAAAACCTACAAAAAAAAAAAAACCCAAAAAAGGGAGGGAGGGGTTTTGAACCCATGACCTCCACCCCCTAAGTCCAAAACACAAACCACTCCACCAAGGCCACATTTATGTTAGTATTTTGTACATTTTGTATTTATATTAAAAACGCAAGTAAGGACAAAATAGCCACTATTCACATTCATTTCCTTTAATAAAGGATATAATACGGGGTGAAAAATTAATACAAAATTTTGATTGTTTATTGATGATGCGCCATCAAGAATTTGGGCCTGAACTTGAAGACCACAACTCGGATCATATGCTCACGGTTGGCATAGAGGAGCAAGCCAGCCATCATTCTCGACTCAATAGACTTGAACTAACATAGGCACCCCGATTACCCGACTCAGGATGTGAAACTACCTAGGTCAACCAGGGAGAGGAACTAGGTTACCTCTTGACCTCACAACTTGAATTGGGTGGACCATACACAGTAATAAACCATGTATGTGGAAACAACCTAGATTAGTAACATCGCAACCCTATCCATGTATGCAAAGTCAACCCTAAAATCTGACGTCCACCTAAATGCACCAAATACTGATCGCACCTTATTTTTATGATTTTAATGCGAAGTGTCTGGCTAAAGTGCATCACAATACAACTTAAGCTACATCATAGTTGTTTTTTTTCCTTGTTTTTTTTTATAAGAATAGGGTTTGAGAATGGACGTTAATTGTTTTTTATTCATTCTCAAACCTTAATCCTTAAAAAGAATATGAAAAACCAAAAAAAAAAAACAATTGGTAAAAACTAAGGGGTGTACTGATTGTGTGTCAAGGGATCACCAAAATCCAGTTTACTAATTGTGGTAGAAAACACATTTTTATGTGTTGTTTTGATGAAAAGTTTTTATGTTTAATCGTTGATCCATGATTATCTAGATCTTGAATATTATCGTTGATCCTATATTGATTTTTTGTTAATTTATTTTAGATTAATCGGTCTATAATTAATCTCTAGGATTAACAAACATGATACGAAACCAATTAATCGGTCATTAATTAATTGTAAGATCACTCTACTCTAGCGAGCGAGTGTGCGAGAGACATAATTAGATCCAGACGATTGTGACTATAACAAGTTGTTCCTAGTGCGTGGTGAATCTAGCAAGAATCCTTGTCACTTTGAATAGCTCATTAACTGGGTGAATCTAGCAAGAATCCTGATTTACATAAAGGTTAAAACATAATTACAGGCTTAAAGCTTCATCTTAATTAAGTGAATCTAGTGAGAATCTTAATTAACATGATGGTTGAATTTAGCAAGAATCCTAACCATATTGACCCGGGTGAATCTAGCGAGAATCCCGGTTGTGTCGAGCCGTTCAACAACTACATATAAATAATTAAATATTTGTCTTGCATGTGATCTAATCTCAAACAAATATGCTTTTATTATTACTGTTTACAACTTAAATTAATAATTCTTCTACGTAGAACTCCTGTACACCAACGGTTGAGACCTATTTACTATTTTATTTTATGTTATTTAGTTTAAATAGAAATCGTGACAACGTCCAACCGCTAGAATTACATATTTGTCTTTTTACTTAATACGCGTCCCTGCGAACGATCTTGGACTTACCAACTCACTATACTACATACGAACGTGTTCTCTGCCCATTAGTATGCGTTATGGTCAGACGGTATTTCCTTGTACTAATACAAATTTAAAAGCACATTAATGATCAAACCCAGACGAACCTAGGGATCAAATATAAGAACAATAAGACGAACACAATACATAAACAATAAGAACAAGAATAATGATCTCAAAGTTAGGGTTGGAGCATGGATGGTTGTGTGTATATATATACACAGAAGATTTCCTTTGTCGGCTTTAAGTTTGAATATCGACATGTTGACACCCTGTACTTCTAACTTCTTGGAATGGCAAGAGTGGTCCCTGCAATATACTTAACCAAGACATAAGAGTTTAAACTTGATTATATAACAATAATTTACTAGTAACTAGAAGGGTACCCACGCAATGCGGCGGTGGCGGCGTTGGCAGTGTGATGATGGCGGCGACTGGTGGTGGTGGCGGTGGCGGCGATTGTTGGTGGTGGCGGCGACGTTGAGTGGTTTGGGTATTTGATGTAAAGGTAATTGATGTAAAGGGGGTAGTAGAGATATTTTAGAAGATAAGAGACCGGGTGGTGTAAATTAATTTATTAAGGATAGAATGGTATAAAATTTTCAACAGAGGTATAAAGTTTTTATATAGTAGTAAAGAAGTATAGATAAATAAATATTAACAAAGATAAATATATTAATAAACATAAATATTAACAAGAAATTAGAAAATAGAAATTGTAACTATAGACAAGATTCTCATGACCAAATTGCAGATAAGAATCAACCTTAACCGAAATCAATGTTGCTGTGAAAATCCAACGGGTGATCCCCGTACATCAAAACCACAAATGCATATCTTTCTAAGGACAGGACAATCATCTGATGAAAAAAAAAACAAACAAACATGAAGACCATGGCCTTGACAAACGAAACAAAATTGGTCGAAACCTCAAATCATAAAGTTTCTGTCACACAATTATACTAAGTGGCGATACAAAGATATGTAAAGGTCGTTGAAAGCGAAAATTCCAAAGGTTTTACGAACACCACATATTGAAACGACTTAAGCTAAATGACCCTTACCAACTCTTGATGAAACAACAAAAAAAAAAAACATATACGGCTAAAAACCACCTCAAAATAGCTAAAACCACGACCGGAAACATCTTCAACCCGACCAAAAACTGGATACAACCAGGGGCGGATCCAACTAACTACCAGGGTGGTCACCACCCCACCCTCAACTAAGACATTTCTTTGTAAAATTTTTATTTTTTATACCAAGCCCCAACCAAAAATTCTCAAAAAACTAGGCCCCAGCCTCATTTAAGGTAAAAAAATTTCCAGGCCCCCGTCTTCTAGAAATCCTGGATCCGCCACTGGTCATACAACCGTACTTGGACCACGACCGCGAACCACAATAGACCACCACCTAAAGCCATTGTGGGAAATACATGCCACTACAAAATCTCTACCTATAATCTTCACAAGCAACTATACCGGAAACACTTTTAACCACAACCTAACTTAGACCACGACTTGAACCTTTATCAAAAACAACAATCATATTGATGTGTTTCTCTTCACTTTGATGATTGTCCATTGTTCTCGATAAAACAGCTAAGGTAAGGAATGATAATGAAGACTTTTTCTAAATATTATCATGGGCTTAACCGTCATTTTTGGTGGTACAGTACAGAAATAAGGTATGAAGGTACATGAAGACTAAAATACAACCTATCTTTTGAAAGTATAAAATCGTCATGGATGACTTTTGAATGTATATAATATGTCGTCATGGATGACTATCTTAATACAATTAAACGATGTAGATTCTCAGCTTTTATCGTAAAAAAAAAGGTACTTTGAGCCCTTTAATTAACGATCCTAGAAGACACCATAAGATCTTGCAACAACGAAATCGCACCATTTCAGATCAGCATTGCAATTCTCACTTAATTCCGAAATCAAAATCAAGTCTTTTGGGATAAAGAAAATAGGGATTTGCTAACCAGTGCTCCGGGGGCATTGGTTAGTATGCATTTAATGAATTTAAACTTTCATAAAATATAAAAATATATGCATTAATGAATCATATAAAAATGGTAATTATTAGATTGAATTAATGACCATTAAATGTAATTTTTGATTATTTAGGAAAGATTTAGTTCATTAAATATGTACTAACCAATGCCCCCAGGGCACTGGTTAGCAAATCCAAAAAAAAAAATGGATCTTTTTGATTCCTCTAATTATTCTCCCTTCCAAAAAAGAAAAAAAAAAAGCCTAATGCTTAATTATATTTAAGGAAATATTACATGGCCTTCTTCTAAATTAAGGATTATGGTGATGTTTCAGTCTTTGAATAATGAGGGATGGTCATCATTGCTTTAATTTTTATTTTATTTTTTTCTTAGGGCATGTTTGGGTTAGCTTTTTAATGGCAACTTATTGTTTCTTAACAAATTTGCTTATTAACCTGGTGTTATCAAAAACACACTGAAAGAGTTACTTTTTAGGTTCCATATGCTTCTCAAAATCAATATTTTAAGCTCTTTAAAAGCTAATAAGCATAAGCTTTTCTGGGTTAGATTACTATTTTTTTACTTTTATAAAACTAAATAAGCTAATTATAAGCCACCTAAATAAGTTACCCCAACACCCCCCTTAAATACTCATAACTGGTTGTTTTTTTTTCTTTCCAAAAGTCAGTTTCAAGATATAACGAACGAATAACTAACCATTCAATTGAAGTCGGTGAAAGATACAAAACAACCCACGTGTCTTGATTTTAATATGAACCATTATATGATGATATATAAATTTCCAAAAAAATAAATAAATAAAATCACTTGCTACATTAGTTTGTTGGTAGATAATTAACTAAACATGTTAATGACAGACTAAACCTATAGGCTATAGGAGTGGTCATGCTTTTTCAAAAAGATTGGGTTTCAAGATATCAAAGACAAACATTTTATTGATTATAATGATTTAATGAAGTAGAATGTAGATTTATCTAAATTTTACTGAATTGTACGTTAAACTTGTGTTTTTTCTTTTTAGTAAATGGACGGTACTCTGGAAAACTTATTTTTATTTGTCAATATTTCAGAACCAAACTACACACATGAACCAACCACATAGATTATCTATAAGGCAAACTTGAACACTTTCTTTGGGAGGGCCAAAATGCTTGATGCCTAAAGTGCATCTAGTTTATTTCAAGCCTCAGTGTCACTCATTTTAAGCATTGTGTGTAGAGCTTTGCTTTGCCCATGAGTAATTTAGAAACTTATTGCAATGTTTAATTGTCCATTTACATTGAAAAACATTCGACTATTTGAGCATAAAATGGTTGTCTATTCTTCCCATTACATAGTCATTCATAGTTGATAATTATATGTTAGTATTTAATAGAATTTTGAGTAAGAATCAATGTATTAGGAAAGTTATCATGAAGTTGAACCAAGTAGAATTAATAAGTACGAGGATTTGAAGCAACTCTTCCAAATAATGCGGTATAGACTTCAAGATATTATCTTTATTTGGTGGTGGTGTTTATGGAAGGCAAGAAATAACTTGGTCCACAATGACATTCGTGAAAGTAGTTCATCCATATTTTACTCGATCATTAATTATGCCTTCTTGTGGATCGGTTCAAGAGATAAGAAAGTTAAATTGAGATGGGAGCTTTGGCACGAGAATCCCCTGCTTGATGATTAGTTTGGGTTTTATTTTGGTTCTTCTTATTTGGTCTGGATGTTCGGCCCATTGTGGGGTGTTAGTTTTTTTTTTTGTTTTAGCGGTTCCTTGGAGCTTGTTTGAGGTTACATCAAAAACATCACAAGGTGAAAACCGGTGGCTCGGCCCTTGTTGATGGGGTTTTTTCTTGTGTCTCGTCACCGTAATTGGCACAAGTTTTTTTCCAACCATTTTGTAACCTTCGCAGTTAAAGCTCCAGGTTGGGTCTAGATTTTGTAGTGCTTTTCTATATTTGTATTTGTAATTGTATTTTTTGGCCATTAGCGATCTGTTAATGGCTTCCGATATATATATAATACTTTACTGTTGCTGTTCAAAAAAATAAATGATTATATACATATTTATTGGATGACAATTTTGACATTAATTTTTTGCATAGACCTTTAAAATGTACTTATGTGAAAAAAGTTTTAGGGGTATTATAGTTCAAAAAAAAAATAGAAATGCGATAGTATAGTTAATTTCATAAGTTATTCTCAAAAGTGAGCACTATTTAGAACAAACTAAAATAGAAGTGTAACACTTATCTTGGGATGGATAGATTAATGTAATTTTTGAAATCTAAAAACAATAATATGTTATGTTTAGCAGTAAAACTTAATTTTTATCCAAATAATTTATAAAAGCTTAAAGTCAGTGAGTGTATTGTTTTTTTAAATTTTTTTTAAAATGTTTATTTTTTAATCATGTACTCTTATATTATTCAATTCATTATATTATTGATATTTTTAATCATATTATATTATTGAGTCATTAATGTATTTTTAAGTCCTGTGATATTTGTACATAAACTTATGTGGATTTCAATACAATTCACTTACTAATAAATAAAATATGATTTTAAATGGTTATAGTTACTATTTTTAAAGTAATAAAAAAAATGATCTAATTGAAGAAAAAAATATCATACAAAATGAATATTTTTGAAAAGTATGTTACATTTGATGATCTTAACCTAATTATGAAATAACAATAATAATCATGAGAATTTCAAAAACATTTAAATGATATATTTTTGTAATAGATTATGTTTTTATAGTTAACTTTTTAGGGTCTCTTGAGTTTTGAATGATACAAAATATATTATATAATAGTACATATTTAACATTTAAAACTCTTGTCAAAGCTTTCATAATTAAACAGTGTTATATATTATTAGTTGTATCACATAATACATGGATTAAAAATAAATGTTAATTTTGAAAATTTGTCATTGTGATTTATGACATCATCGATCTAATCCAATATTTGAAATTCATCCAAGGGTTCTAACTTAACCAAGTAGAAATTTAAGACCCTTATATATATATATATAGGGGCTGGTTATTGTAAAACAAGTATTAAAGTAAAACAAGTAAGATAAGATCTTGATCATTGGATCATGATAAAATTGATGCACGAAGATTCATAGAGCACAAGTATATATACTGATGCACGAAGATTTTTATGATGCACAATAATTTTCAGTTAAAGGAAAAAGATTGTTTTATTTGTTTTACTTTAATACTTGTTTTATTTTAACCAGAACCTATATATATATATTATCTAAAAAATTGTATCAATGTTGTTCTGGTAGGTAGTAAACTTGGAATTTGCCATCCATAATTTCAAGCAATAAAAACCGTGGACTGTCAAATAGGTAACAACAATTGGGCTAGATGGACCGGGACTATGGTGTCATATGAGATATAACACGCGGGTTCGATTCTCAGTGACCACAATTTTTTTTTCTATTAAGTATGAAACCATAACTACTATGGCAGCGTGGCATATGAGTTGGCACCGATGTGTACATGCGGCATATGAGGTGGCAGCCATGTGTCGAGCTCTCAGACCCTAACGATATGAAGGCGACACGTAAGCAAGATGTTGACGTGACGAGCTTTGGGATATGCCACATAGGCGGCTGGAGATACAGAAATATATATATATATATATATATATAGAGAGAGAGAGAGAGAGATTCCATGTAGTTCCAAATGATTGTCATATGTAAACAATACAATATGTAAAATAAAGTATAAGTAATTTAGAACACAAATGAGTTTTTCAAGAGTATTTTGATTTATTGGAAATAAACAAAATACAAAGGTTGATGTGGAATCAGAATATTGTAAACAAGTATTCTAAAAAACCTATGAAGAAATAAATGATCTAAGGTAGTAAATACCAAATAGCAAATGCACTAAAACTACTTTGAAGTGTTTTGCTTTGGTCGTCGGAAATAATAACTTTGTTGTTTCGACAACTTGATTTGTGAATTTACTTCTCTTCAATTTATAGACAATGTTTATGTACGAATACATAAACAAATACGTATAAATACGGTATACGTATGATTTGTAATTACTTCACACTAAAGGAAACGTCTTCAATCTTCGATCTGGTAAAACCTTCCACTGGACTCCGACTATGAAGATCTTCAGTCTTCTTACTTCAATCTTTGACTTCAGTGAGAATGTTTCAGTTAAGTAGATCTTAACTGGAGACAAGCTTCAGTAAATCTGAACCTAGAAGGTTCACTGTACAAGTATCGCTTACTGGCTTCAGAATATTACACAACAAATCTGAAATACTGTCCAGTGAATCTGGACAGTTTGTCCAGTGAAATCTGGACTAACACATCTAATCATCAACTCAAAATTTTATTGTTCTCCGATCGCAATCACAATATTTTCTCAGCTCCTTTTACTATAATTTTTCCTTTTAGTAACCATATAAGTGATCTCTTTTGACGTATCAAATTTATATTGTTGTGAAGTTTGGTTTATTTTGAATTTCCAATTCCAATGACCACTCAAATATATAATTAAAAAAGTGGTTGAAGTGGGAGGTAGAGTCACTCAGTTGACAAATTTTATAAATGTAGTGATTGTTGAATCAAATGAGACTCACATTTGGATGAATAAACTAAGGGAAAAGTGAAGGTGTGGTTGTCATGTACCCAAGTTAGGTATAGAACCCCCTCATATATCAATTTTTTAATATTTGTTGTATAATAAATAAATAACCTGGGCCCCATGAATTTTATGGATTAAAAAACTAAGATGTGAGGGGGATCTATACCTAAACTAGGTACATGACAGCCTTATACTCTCCATCCTCATAAACTAATTATACACACACTCTAATTTACTATGCTAATTGGTCTCTCTATTAATATATTTTCATTTTGCCATTAAAAAAAAAAAATAAATGATATTTTCCATTTTTTTTTCTCATTTGTATAAACTTTTTTCATCCTTTTTTTCGACCACTTTTTGGCAAGATTACATTAGTTTTGGACTTTAAAAGTGATAGAAAAAAAAAAGTTATATGAATGAAGAAAAGGATAAAAATGCTTTTAAATTGGTTTGTACTTTAAAAATGATAGAAAGGGTGAGGAAAAGATAAGAAAAAGTTTTCTAGAAAAATGATAGTTGCAAGAAAATCGCTGAAATCCGGTCAAAATTTTTGTACATGTACAAAATTTGAAAGTTCAGTGTGCATATATGTCAATAAAGAAGTACATTGGTATTGTAGAGCCGAAACATATACAAAATAAGGTTAAGGTCACCAAAGTGAAAGTACTTATTATAAATATTTGTTTTTACTCATGTGCTTTATTTTTGTGCATCTTGATTATCGTATGATTAGTTAGTTTCAAAATTGTAACTATACTTTTTAAAATCCTTAATTTGTATCATTGTTTTTCTGGGTAAAGGAATACCCCGGTGATTCTATTATAACAACAATTAAGCAATCAGTACAAGTAATGTAATTATAAGTCACATTAGTTCATGTATACGACAGTTCGTATACATGTAAACAACTAGCTAACCTAGAAAGTAGAAACAAATTAAACAAGTTTAGACAAATCATTTGGTAACTAAATTTTATTAAAAAAACATGTAATTTTGTACAGAAATATCATAAACTTTTCAAAACTAAAAGTATAATGACCCAATTCAACAAATAAAAAATCCATGATTAAATTGAATTGAAAAATAAAAGTCAATACTGAAACTAATTACTTTCACTAATAACTAGCGTGGTACCCGCGCAATATTGCGGCGGTGGTGGCGGCGGTGACTGGTGGGTGGTGGTGGCGGCGGCGGGTTGTGTACGTACTTGATGTAAAGAAGTTAGTGTATGTATTTTAAGAGTTAAGGGATAAATGATGTAAATAGATGAGAGGGGTATATTGGTCATTTTGCATGTCCCAAAAATGTAACTTTTCAACATAAGGTATATAATTTTTATATAGTAGTATAGAAGTATAGATAATAATAAAATAATAATAATAATAATAAATAAAAGAAAAACAGAAAAGAAAATGTGATTTAGCAGGGGAAATTTTCTGGACCAACGATTTCGAATTGCCTGCCATCTTCCACAAACACAATCTCCCCAAAAAAACACACACACACATCAAATAAGCAAATCAACTAAAGAACTCTACTTGCATTCAGTTTCTAGTACTTAAATAAGAACAAACAAACACACAAACATGCCTATTCAGACATTATCTCTTAACAATCTACACCCACCTCTTATCTCCTTATCTAAACTCACCAAAACTGCCACAATTTTCACCTTCAAAACCCATCACAAAACATCAAAAAGAAGCAGCAATAGTTACAGAAAGTTAAGGGTGTTTGCTGTCAAAGGAGAAGAAGAACAGCCAACCCCTTCATGGGCCAAACCCGGATCCGAAGAACCACCTCCATGGGCTCGTAATGAAGCCCAACAAACTGATTCAGCTAGTGTTGAGCTTCCTTTTTTTGTTTACTTGCTTGCTTCTGCCATCACTGCTATTGCTGCTGTAAGATATATTATTTATGTTGTATTTTTTTTTGTGTGTTTTAATTTGATTATGGTTAATTGCTAAGAATAACAAGATACTCCATCTGTTATACTAGTTAAATAAAACTACTACTACTGTACTTAATCCCGGCATAAGCGGGGTATGGGGAGGTGAGATGTAAACAGTCTTACATCTACACGGGTAATCTATCCAGGGTAAGGAGACTGCTTTCAAAAGGACCTCCGGCCAAAAAGTGAAAGTAAACAAGTGACGACTGTGGTAAAGTGACCATACCTGTGAGAGTTTTACCTGAAAGGGATCAAGAAGATGGGTCTGGTTTCCTTGTTTTACTAGTTAAATATTTACAAAATTGAACTCGTCTATACTACATTATAAAGATTTTACGCTTTTATTTAGACCTTTAGAATTGTAAGATTGAAAATTACAAACATACACTTACGCTATGAAGATGGGTCTGATTTCCTTGTTTTACTAGTTAAATATTTACAAAATTGAACTCGTCTATAATACATTATAAAGATTTTACACTTTTATTTAGACCCTTAGAATTCTAAGATTGAAAATTACTAATATACACTTACGCTTTAAATTCAATCGATAGTTTCCTTATACATTTAGTCGAAATTCTCTATTTCTATAATAATTATTTACAGTAATCTTTAATTATATTTTACTATTCACTTAGTGTTTTAAATATTTATTAAACTATTATTATTTGGAAGTTTATATTTTTGAAAAATATATCAAAACTATAAATTAACTTAAAGGACTTGCTGTTCAAAAGA